>JAOTQR010000100.1:5729595-5743373 GCA_025774065.1 Solanum ossicruentum | reverse complement strand
GGTTTTTGTGTTTTTTTATATTTTTTTTTTTGTTTTTCCAAGAAGATTTTGGGAATTGTTTTTTTTTTTTTTTGGGGGGGGGGGGGGGGGGGGGGGGTGAGGGTTGTTTGAAGAGCAAGAGCTAAGATTATGAAGGTCTGCATATTCACAGTTAAAGAAACATAATTTTGTACTCCCTCATGCGTTACCCTTTAACTTAGCATGGTATTTAAGAAAAAAAAGAACGATTTTTAAAACTTATGGTCTAAAATCATTGTTAAATATTTGTGTGCCTGAGAATCATTTTATTAAGGGTAAAAAGGATATTTTAAAGATAAATTATTTTCAATTAGAGTAAAGTGATATTCTTTTTTAGACAGACCAAAATGAAAAGGGTGCATCATAAAATACATGACGAAGTTTTTCTTTACTGAAGTAACTTCTACGATTTTATCTAAAATTTAATTTTAATCATTATCTTTGTTCTTAGATGACAGCATTACATGGATTAAGTCGATTAAATGAGTTAAATAAATTTATTAATAAAAAAGAATTATAAAATTTTAATATGGCCTGGCAACTAAGAAAAGGGAGACTTCATGGTGTTTAGTATATTATAAGAAAAATAATGATAGTCGAATGACTTTATAATATAATATAAAAAGAACATAGCATATAGATCCCCTAAAAAGTGAGTAGACCCGGACTGATGTGAAGTTCATTCTGTTGTTGGCTAGTGACTAAACACAACTAGATGTGAGGTATTTCAAGTTGGCAAAATCCAGCATCTTCCTAAAGCAAAGGTATGCACAATTTGGTGCAGAATCATAAAATTCAAAGGAGGATAGATTTTCAATACACATGATATCTCATTAAAAAGCGCACACAACCTTGCTGAGTTTCAAACCTGTGCGCCACTTAAAATCGGGCTAGAAGCAAACAAAGGATTCCTCCCATAGAAAAAAGTATATACTTATGGTATCCAAAAATGGATAATGCAGAATCATGAATCAAGAAGCATAATAATATAAGCCTGTAGCAGAGAAAAAAAAATGCATGCTTCCTTTGGTACTTAGAGGCTGCTTCCATCTTCAATTGCCTGAATCACATATTTTGTTGACAGATTAAAACAGATTTTGAGAAACTAAAATGAATATGTAAACTAACTTCTACTCATTATTACTATCTAATAATGTCAATAAGATAAGCAAGCAGAATTGGAAAATAATTTGGGGAATAAACAATTAATGATGAGTGTAAAACATGAAAAAAGAATTCCACTTCATACACTAAAAGTGAGAGATAAAAATTAAAAATATATATATTTTTAATATTGTGGAGAAATAAAAGTAAATGAATGGAATATGTAAAAATGCATGTTTCTTTTATTGATATAAAAAGTATAACCAAATTTACCCCCAAAAAAGAAAGTATAACCAAATAAAATGAAAAATTTTGAATAAATTATGGCCTTAAATGGAGAAAATTGAAGCATAATTAATTCCTTTTGATATTATCTTGTTATTATTGATGAAGTAGTATTATATGTTTTTACCAAGTATAAAGTGTATCTACATATTGTGAACTTCAAATTATTGAGCCCACGCACACCATAGGCTATAGCTAACTAGTACAAATATAAACATGAATTTTAATAATGATGAATAAAAAATTGGTTTTACCATGAATATTACACTGTACAACAACAATATGTTGTGTAATCTTAGAAATAGAATTTAAGGATAGTATGGACGCAAATTACAAATAGGTTGTTATGTGAGTACTTCACCATATATAGAGACATGTTCGTAGTGGATTCAAACTGTGTAACCTTGATGTATTATGTACATTTTATTTATTTTTGCAACAAACAAAAATTTCAGTTGAACTCACCCTAAATTGTATATTTAGTTACACACCAATATTTATCTGCTCTATCCATTGAACAGTTGTCTACAAGTTGAAAATGTTAGCAAAACCAACAAAATTTTAATCTTGACACATAAACTGACTTACAGTATCAAAATGAAAGCTCTCTCCATAGTTTTTTCCTGGCAGAGTATAAATATATATTGGCTAAAGAAAGCTATTACTGGAACCATGAGATTTGCTGGAACGACATGCCTCTGGACAGCTTAGTTAACTAATTAATCACACAAAAACTTCATTGACTAAACAATATCTCAATCATGCAAAAAAGATATAGAGAGATATAAGACGACCTTGGAGGGCAAAACTTTAACAAAATTAGCATATTAAGGCAATCAAGAATGTAATCTAGCGGTTAATAAGGTGGTGGTTAAGAGTCATGAGTTTTCAAGTTTAAATCCCAACAGAGACAAAAACATTAAGTGATTCTTCCAATCTACCTTAATTTTAGTGGACAAAATTATCTTAATCGAGGTGCACAAAAGTAACACACACCATATATTATTCACCATTATTAAAGGCTCACTTAAAGCTGCCTTAAGCCTTGGCATCTAGGCACTAATATGCTTTGCCTCTCTTAGGCAGCTGCTTTGGTGCTGGCACCTAGGCACTGAAGTGTCTGTTTATGCATCCAATGAAAAGTTGTCTGCTTTTGTGAATAATTGGCCCATTTTTTCATTCTTCTTCACTTAAATATCTGACCTCGTTATGTTACAGGGCATATTCGTCTATATAAAGTAGCCTCTCGATCCAATGATAGAAATAAAATGCACTTAAGTTTGATGGCCCCCTTAATGAGGGTTCAAATTTGAATCTTATTGGGTCAATCTCTTATTAACTGGATAATGTTATGCTTCGATAGCTTTTCTTCAGCATCCAACATTTTCATTAGGAGTTTTTAAGTTATGTACACTAAGGAATTTTATACTACTATTTCCCATTTACCTATGGCAGCAACTAATAACCTATCTTATTCTTAATATTAATTGCAAACCTCACATTGTAAGAAAGCTATCATTTAGGCATAATGTCAACTTTTATGCCCCTGTCTACAAACTTCATTGCCTTGATACAGATCTTAACAATCCCCACTTAAGTGTGCAACAATTAGCTTCTATGATGTTGTTGAAGTGTGTGACCATATTATTTAAGAATTTAAATTTATCAAACATATTACATTTTTTTTACTTAATTATATTCTAGACAGAAGTGATCAGGAATATCAAGCTACCGTGGATACAAGATCTAACTCACAAGAGGTTTTCTTATTCAATGGCCTTCTTGAACTTAGGACTGACTTGTTATAACATGTCATATAAATAAAATTACCTTACGTTTGTTCCTTTTTTCTACAAAGATATTAAATATCATTCCTTGTTTGGGTTAGTTTTCTTTTTCGTATGGTTCAAAAAGAATGTTTTTTTTAGATAATTTTTTAATTCTAATTTTCACTTGACATATTTAAGACACAAAACTAAAAGACATTTTAATATATTTTACATATTTTTAATTTAAAGTAATAAAATTCAAAAATTTCTTTACTTTAATAAATTCAACGTAAAGAAAAAACTAGATAAACAAATTAATAGAAACCTATCTTGTATGACTCAGTAGAAGAGTATTTTCATTGTGGATATAGTAAGTGATAACTGATATGCAGTGTTATTTTATGATATTATAATGTTTCATTAGTTATATCTACTCTCTTACCTTCCATTTAAAGCTCTCTAGTCTCTACTATAATCTCTAGCCTATAATTCCACCCTACAAGAAAAAAAAAAACAAAGCAAAAGAAAAGCCAATGTGGGGACTTTCCTTTGCCTTAATAATGTAAACCATATTTTATTTTATAAGAAACACACAATTGTATGTTTGTCTGTTGTAATTACTTATTTGAACTTTTCAAATTTAAGTAAATTTTATTGGAATTTGTCGTGTCTGAATTTCAAATAAGTGAGTGAAAATTCAGAAACCTTACTAATAATGCTTCGTTTTTTAAAAACATCTCAAGCCAATATTATAGTAAATAATATTGAAATTCTACAACTTTTTTTCCTCTATTTGTGATCTCATCAATAAAACAGTAAGTGGTCATTGGATAGAGTGTATTAGCAAAAATAATGTATACATTAATTAGGTGAATTAGTAGTATCTTGTTTGGTACTCCCTCTGTCCCAATGTAAACTTTTCGTTTATCCAGAGTCAAACAATTTAAGTTTGACTGAGAAGTTGTGCGCGAAATCATCAAATTTTTTGAAATAAAATCTATATATTTCTAAACTCCATAAAAAGTATTATAAGTACAATAATTGATAACTCAAAATATTTTTAAAATATATGAACATTTTATAGTCAAATATAAATTGATTTGAATCTCGAAATTCAAAAGGTCCCACATAAATTGGGACCTAGTGAGTATTAGTTATACACCCTATTGTGTATTGTTAATTCTATCAATTTCTAGATATTAGTAATGCAAGAGAATTTAATGCATGCATTTAGCATGATTACAGATTCAATTATCCCTCAAATCTTTTTTACATCTTTGCCACCATAATTATGAAGAATATCTTTGTAAATAAATATTTTTATACAATGATTATTATTTTTAATACAGCAAGTCAAACAATGCATAAGACATATCTCATAAAAATTAATGCATAAGCATTACTAATACACTCTATTTAACATTATTTTATACATCATACCAAATGACCCCTAAATATAAAAGTACTTTTGGTACAAAATATTTATTCAATTCAACTTTTTTGGCATAAATTTGTTTTTTCTTAAACTATGAATTTAATCAAATACCATAGTTTAAAAATAACATTCTATTTTGCATCTTCAAAATTGGAATAACATTTGTAAACACTTTATTTTCTGTGGACCCAACTAATGGACATTTTCAAAGCGTTTAAATTGACTTTTTAAAAGTAACTTATAAGTTAAAAGTCATAAGTTAAGAATGTTCAATTTTTAATTTTTGACTTTCTGCTTTTTTTTAAAAAAAAAAAAAAAACAACTTTACCAGCCTAATTAAAAGTACTTCAAATTATTCATAAACACTTTCAAAATAAAAATAATTTAAAAATCAAAAACTACTTAAAAAAGTCAATCCTAACATTTACTGTATTGAGTTTGTTGTTGTACCGTCATATATAAAAATAATGTGAACAGGAATGTTCACAGTCAATACAAGAAAAAAAAAACTCTTACCTGCTATTTATACAAAAAATACTTTATATATTTGTTTTAATCCGTATTATTATGCACTTATTATTATTAATCTATTTTTCAATGAGCAAGGTGATTTATATGTCCTCTGGTTCATATTATGTATATTATTTCTGTATGACGCATTTATTAAAAGAACATATTTAAGGACATAAATAAGAGATCATTTTTTACTATTATCCTTTTAATTATTTCAAGAGCAAGATGATTTATATTTCCTCTAGTTCATATTATGTGTATTATTGAAGTATGACCCATTTTTCAAAAGAATATATTTAAGGATATAAATAAGAAATTATTTTTTAGTATTACTTTTTTAATTATTTCAAATTATAATTATAATATTCCAAGCAAATGTAAAATAGCTATGAACATTGAAAAGTAAACATGAAAAAGAAATTCTCCTCGACATTGAAAAATTCATTTATGTTTTAAACTGTAAAAAAACTTCCCACATTTCACTTAATATGAACTAAAAAAAGTAATACTCTCTCAATGTGGCATCTTTTTTGTTTTAATATAATATTTTTTTTAAAAAAAATTAAAATTTATGATATAAAATAATTTTTAGATATTTATATGATAAAAAATCATAAAAATTATTAAATGAAATGAAACAAAAGAAATAATAAATAGGAATGACATGATAAAATTATTTATAATTGTTATTTTATAAATAATGCATCAAGTTAAACACAGTAAACATGAATGGTGAAAGTATACTCTTGTCTGCAAAACTGTCTGCCATTAATTTATCTTGTCGAAATACATAATACAGGGTTATAATGTAGGTTTTGTTTGACCTAGCTAGGCAACGAGAAGACCTCAAAATCCAGAGCTACCAAGCCTAACAAAGCAAGAGGGAAAGCGCCATTGAACTGACTAAATGTGCTGGCTATTTATGGCCTTAATTGTGACTTATGACATCCTGGTGGGACACCAAACCAATAAGTAGGAATTTAAAAAAAAAAAAAAAAAAAAAAACTAATAAAGGAGCATCTAGCTAGTTTTTGTCTTTTGCCCTCCACCATTGCTAAAGTCCCCTTTCATTCCAGCTATTAACATCTGTCCATGGCTACAGACATGCTAAGCAAGAAGGAAACCAAGCAAGCAGCCGATCCCCATTCCCAGGAAACCGTGCACCTTATTATCATAAAACAATTAACACATGCCCCAATAACTTTTTATGAAACCAAGAAATCTATAACCCATTTCATGGTACTAAAACACATCAATCTAAAAAATACAAAATTTCATTCAAAAAGAAAAAATGTAGTCTTTTTGGAAGGAAATAAGTAGAATAATAATATGAGTTAAAGGAACTGAAAATTTACCGTGGATGAAGATGGGCAGTAAAGGGATCTTGCTTTCGGACGAAATTAGTTCTTTCCTTTCTGATCTGAATGCCTGTTGTCATGGCCATATCCATTGCCATAGAAGAGGTGTAAACGAGCATCATATTCAGTTGTGGTGCCTTGAAATAAACTTTGTGATCCGTCAAACCTCTGGAAGTGAGGCAAAGTAGACCGCAAAGAGGAAGAATTGGACTGAAGGGTCCCCCTATTGAAACCAGAAATGCTGAAGTTCAAATTGTACTCGTTATTAGTGTTGCAATTACTTCCCTCGCTGGAGGTCACAACCGGGACTAGGTTGTCACCGCCAAATGGGAAATGATGCAGCTCCGGCTGATGGTCCCCCGAAATGCTAAACATTGGTAAAGACACAGCTGTTAATGGCTGTAGAGGACTTCCCAAACAAATTTGACCACCAGAGAAGCCAGTAGAGTTGTCGATTCCACGAGTAGATGATGGACCTAACAATCCTGAGTTAAAATACTCCAAGGGATTTGTTGACCATTGCCTCGGTATGTTTTGGTGAATGGAGCCATTAGGGCTTTTCTTGTTGTTATCGCTCATACCGACTGTCAATAGCTCAGTAAAAGAAGAGCTAGGGTGTATATTCTGGTGATGAGCAATAATAGATGACTTGTTTTCCTTGTCCTTTTCCTTCCCCGTAGCCCTTTCCCTTGCTCGCTCCCGTGCCTTGAGCCGACTATCAGATCTGGAAAGTGACAATCCAGAAACTTTGCTGGTCTCAGAATTGCTACAACAAGGTGGTTGTTGTTGTTGCTGCTGGCTGTTATTTGGATCATCATCCATTTCAACATCAGGTGAATCAAAACCTGGCTCAGTTCCAATACTTGACCTTTTCTCATCGCTATGTTGCAGTGTATCTTGAAATGCCTCAAGAGGTGGAAGCTCAGCTATTGAAGGAGCGGCTGCTTTTAGCAACCACTCCACAACCTTGCTTGGCTGATCAAAGCCGAGACGGTCTTGCAAATCATAGAACTGTATAGCAGTATTGACAGAAAGACGAACACGTCTGTCTCTTAGCCCCTTTGAAGTCAATACTTTGCTATGCCTATCTTTTCCTCCCGATGCACGAGAAACTCTGACAATTCTTGATGAAGGCCACCCATAAAGATTTCCAATCCCACCTAAGTCGGTACTCTTTTTGAGTTCTCCTGCATCATCTACATCATATTGGTACTGCTCATCCTCCTTGTTGCTTATTCTTGGAAACTTACGCTCTTCACTTTGAATCTCCTCCATCGCCATACTACCACTTTCATACCTTTTTTCCAATAAATTTTCAAAATCAAGAAAACCCCAAGCTTTGAAAGTTTATTTCTTCATCCAAAATTTAAGAGAAACCACAAAAAGGGTATTTTTCTATGTGTATTTGGGAGCTGAACTAGGGTTCATAGATTGGAAAAAAAAACAATACAAGGAGCTGGTATAGGGGGTTCTTGGGCTTGGGGGCATGTATGTAGACATGGGTCTTAGATATCTATTGCATAGATCATGATTACACACTACTTTGGCTTTTATAATGATATACTATAAGAGTGTGCACACACACACATAAATTTATGTGTAAAAAGGAGTTTTTTGCGGTTTGATATATCACGTTCAGCTACAGATAGGGCTTTGTTCAAATGTCAGAAGTAGAGAGAAAAGAAGACTTCTTTTTGCAGTGCTAGCAAAACAAAGGCCTGTGTTTTGTTCAGAACTCAGAACCACAGCTCTGTTACACTGTTAAAAAAACAGTCAATAACATAGCCACAAAAGATCAGAAGAACCCAAATGACTAGTACTCGTAGTAATATTTTTATTAAAAATAACCAAAAAATGAAGAAGCATCAGATGCTTTTATCTTCAACACCCTAAATTAGCTTTCTTTAAGTACTGACCTCCTTTGAGCTAAAACTCCTAGCTTCCTAGAAGGTTTTCTTTAAGATTTAAGGGTTCGTGAGGAAAAGAAAAACAAAAAAAGAAGTAGCTATTTCCTAATCTAAGAAGAAGAAGAAGAAGAAAGAAGTCTATGGAAGGTGAGTGGAGAGCCTTTTTCTTTGTGTAATTAAAGATATGCTGACTCAAGAAATTGAATTAAGTTATTGCTATGCTCAAAAAGAGAAAAGATAAACTACACAACAAAAACAAAAATAAACAGTGACTAATAAACAATGTCCAGTTGGACTTTAAGTGTATTACTATATGCATAAATATCATTAATCAAATAGATATTAAATGTTACTGTTTTCTTGTTTGTGTATGTAACAACAGTAACAAAATATTTTATTTACCATTTTGTTGTCTCTTGAATGGATGCAGATAAAAAACAAAATGCTAATCCACAACTGTTGGATCTGAGAGTTTTGTGCTCTTTCGAAGGCTCTGCTGCTACTCAGTAGATCAGCTCCTGGTTTTACATAAAATCAAACTATAATGGCAGTAGAGAAAAATTTGTCCAGAAAACAATTATTACTGTTGTATCCATAACCAAAATAAAAGAGTTTCTTTGAGCTATATAATTCACAATACTACATTAGCAAGGCCCAAAAAGGTACAATTTTGACATCCAAAAATGTCAACTTTTACCTGCAAAAGAGCTTATATTATAGATTTAAGGTTAATGAAAACAGATCTTTTAACCCTGGTAGAAGAATTGAAGAAGCAGCTAAGTTCAAAGTTCAAAGAATGTTACCCTAATTTCTTGCAACTCTGCTTCCTTATATCACAACTTTTAAAATTCAAAAGCAATAATCACTTTTCTTTACACAACCCCATCATATCCAAACAGATAATTTATGTTACAAGAATATGGTCATATGTAGAGAAAACTACAAGTTTTGCAGCAGCTATCTTCAACCCTCATTGTTAGACCTTTTAAAAAAGATTTTAGGAAAAATTATAAGTTCCCATGAAAATTTTTTGGTGAAAAGGAAGTCCTCCTTTTTTATTTTTTCAAGATTTTTGGGTGTCAATTTAAATAGTACTTGATTATGTAAAATGTGAAAAGGGAGAAAGTAAAATAAGAACCCTAATTGCCCATGTTTCTTTTTATGTTTTCCTAATGTGCCAAGATTTGTTTTTTCCTCTTTGTTGCGGCCCCTCTATGTACATACACAAAAAAACAACATTCTACGTAGTATACCTGATCTATCTATCTATATTCATATGAATTTATATTTATATCTATATTATATTAAAAGTGTGAAAGTTTTTGAAAATATTATTTGAATATTTGTCCTTCATTACAAGACTTTATTTAGATAAAATCGTCTCTTCATTATTTTTCTTTAAATTACTATTTAATTATTTATAATATTGACATTTAAAATATATAAAAATAAGTGATAAAGTAAGAGCTTATAGTCTACTACTAAATTTTCCTTATTTGATAAACTTGTACTTCTTCCTTATTTGAATTAAGAAAATATCATGCAGCTAAGAAAAATTCTGATTTATTTATTGATAAAATTTCTATATATATGACCTTTAAAAATAAATAATTATCAAAATTACTTTTGTAATGAATCATTCATTTTTTATAAGTTTATAATTAAATTTAATTTTTCTCACCTTGATCATGCGCAAAGCGCATACAAACAAGACTAATATTATATTAAAAGCATGAAGGTTTTAGAAATGTTATTTGAACTTTTTTTCCTCTATTAAAATACTCTGCTTTAGAGAAAATCAGCTTTTCGCTATTTTTCTTAATTTTTTTTTTTAAACTTTTATTTATTTAGTCTCAAGATTCACTTTTGAATTAAAACATCTTTATATTTTTGATTTCACTCTTGATTTAAAATTGTTATATAGACATAACTGTCTAGGTAAGGAAAAAAAAAAGGAAAAATATTATTCTTTTTCTAATATTTAAGACGTTGAAATTAACTAAAAATTTTCATGATCAAATATTTTATTAATAAAAGTATGTAATATAGAAAACTTAAAAAGAAAAGGAGTAATTGCAATTAAATTGAAATATTAATCTAGTCATTCTATATTTAGGAGTCTTTTTTTTAAATTAAATTTAATCAATTAATTATTTAACTTCTAACTATTCAACTCTAAATTATTACTTTATGTATTCATAAACAATATATTAACATATCTCTATATTAACATATCTCTATATTTTCTCATCTTTGTCCATTCATAATAGATTAAATTATTGCATCAAATAAATAACATTTATTTAATTTTGTTTATATGAATATTATATTTATTTTAATGACAAATACTAGTTATACATAATTTTTTTAGATTCACAGTACACATATATGCAAAGTACGTACACTAAATTATATTATATTAAAAATGTGAAGACTCTTATAAATGTTATTTGAACTTTTTGTCATTTATTAAAATACTCAGGTTTAGATAAAATTTTATTTTTACTATTTTTCTTAACTTATTATTTTACCTTTTTGTTTATTTAGTTTCAAGATTCACTTTTGGATTAAGTGTTTTTTATATTTAGAATTCACTTTTGATTTAAGACTATTTTATATAATTACTTCTCTAGGTTATAAAGGAAAGGAAAGGAAAAATACTATTATTATTCTAATATTTAAAACTTTTAAATTAGTTAAAATTTTGACATCAAATATTTTGTTAATAAAAGTATACAATATCACAAATTTAAAAAGGAAAAACTCCAGTAAAATTACATTGAAAATATTAAACTACTCCTTTTTTATTTAGGAGATTTGTTTCACATTAGATTTTAATCAATTAAATATTTAACTTCTACTAATCAACTACAAATTAGTACTTCATGTACTCATAAACTATTAGTATATCTACATTATAATTAATTGAATTGATTTTCTTATTTATGTCAGTTCACAATAGATACTAATAATATTTATTTAATTTTATTTATATGAATATTATATTTATTCAATAGAAAATATTATTTATATATAAGTTTAAATTGGCACAGCATATATGTTGAAAGCACGTGCACTAAACTAATGAAAATCTATAAGTCTGTAGTCCTTACATTTTTTTTCTATTTCATTTTTAATTATATATCATTTCCACTTATCTCAATTAGATTTTGTTAAAAACAAATTTTATGATAATGTTCCCTTTATTTTATTTTGTATGACCTTGTTTGACTAAACATATATATAATATAACAGAAGACCTTTTAGGCATGGTAAAAAAATTTAAACTATGATCCTAAATATATTATATTATTGCATGATTTTAATTTTTTTAAAAAAATTTATTGTGTTAAAAACGATATAACACTTATGTAAGCCTATCTCCGACCTAACACTAAATTTTACACCAAATCTTAGCTTGGTATAAAAATTTGGTGTTGTGGAGCTCCAATCAATTTCAAATTTTACATCATTTTAGTGTGTGAATAGTATTACACAAAATTTGATATAATACTATTCATCACACCAATTTATTTTATTAAATATTTCAATATTATTTCATTATACAGGAATATTTACAAATTCCAACCAATTAATAAATAATAATATAATGATGAAGAGGGAAAAAAAATCATTGTTGATGTATAACATTTGGTGCAGTGTCTTGGAATTGATTTAGACTAAAATACTACTGACACCATTTTAATGTAAAATTTACTGTTAAAGCTTTGGATATGGCCTTACTAAAGATAATCATTAAGGCCAAAATAGAAATTTTAAGTTATTTATTTTAAAATTTAAAGTTTGTTTTTACACATTTAAAAGGGAACAATGCTCATTTTCTATAGTTAAAATGCTTGGATATGCTCTTTCTTTCGTTGTTGACATTGCATGCTATGTAAAAGAGTACAGTCAGTTATGCATCAATTTCTCATTAAGTCATATCACGTTTATATTTTCATAAGAATTATATATTTGTTGTATTATATTAAAACGTGTTACTGTTTCCTATAACAAATTAGAAATGTAATGCCAGTGTGATGAAAAATCGAGATGATTGTGACGTTTTTCAAAAATAAAAATTTTATTGTGCTTAATAAGCCGAGTAATCGAAAACTATCATAACCTTTTCTTTTTTTAAACATAACCAGCGTTGAACCTTATCATTGACACCTTAACAACAAATCTACGTATTTCCTCCGTTTCAAAATAATATGATGTACTTTCTATTGTAGTTTGTTTAAAAAAGAATGTTCTTTTTTTGTTTTTTGACAACATTTTAGTTTCAACTTTCCAAGTGGCATGTTTAGTGCCACAAGATTAAAAGACATTTTGGTACATTTTATATAAGTTTAGTTTACAACCACAAAACCAAAAAGTATCTTCTTTATTTTCTTAAACTTTGTGCCCAGTAAAACGAGGTCATTCTTTTTTAAATAGAGAGAATACAATTCTTGTACTTTACAGAACTTCGTTAATATTTCCTGAAATCATATGTAATGACCCTTAAAGTTATTTTCAAAATTTTAATAAAACGACCGTCTTATCCTTTTCGATAGTTACTCCGAGTCATGTTTTGATTAATTTATGAGTTTGATTTTGGAATTTTATTGAAAAGTCGATGAATTTTGAAAGTTTTTGAGTTTTAAAATTTTATGTTGTCCTTAAGTGATTTTTGATACCATTCGGAACTGCGAGTCTCAAAATGCTATTTTGTTGGTTACATTAGCTCCACAACGTGGAATTTAATTTGGGAGTATCGTCGTTTTTTGTTTGGTAGTTGTTTTGTGGCTTTGAGATCTTAAGTTGGAAGTTTAATAAAGTTATTTTGAATCAAGATTTAACTTTACTCAACAATCGATATTTGGATGCTCAGAACAGAAATATAATGATTTCATTGATTCAGGAGGTGACTTTAGGTATAGGAAGGTTACAGATTATTTTTTTGGAGTTTTGAGTATGTTTTGGTTATTTTAAGCCCTAAGTTAGTTTTATTGCGACTAAATAAATTTTGGATCAAAGAAATCCCGATTTTATGTTCTGACGATTTCATCGAGTCCAAAATATTGAATTTAGTAGGATGACGTATATAGTTTGTATGTACGGGATGTTGAACAAAACCTAAGAGTCAATTCAAAGCCTTTTTTGTTTGTCAAAATTTTTGCCAATGTCTGGATTACAGGTACCGCTTAAGCGTTCACCTAGTCCTTAAACAGAAACCCCATTATTTAAGCCAACCTTTGAGTGGGGTAGCTTAAGTTAACTAGTAATCTCTAAAGTGGCTCCTTGGTCGCTTAAACAGTACCCGACTGTGTTAGACCCCGTAAATTTGTTAGTTTAAGTTACTCGTTTAATTGGAAAAGTTAAGGCGAATATGGCGGGATTTAAA
>JAOTQR010000100.1:5715989-5729204 GCA_025774065.1 Solanum ossicruentum | reverse complement strand
TTAAAATGCACAACAACCCCCCCTCCCCCCACCCCCGACAATAACCAATATTCTAGAGACACACTTAAACTTTTACTTGGTCCTATTACCCCGCTGAACCTTTTTTTTTCATAATTTAATTCACCTTATTTATCCTTAATCACACGCCTAAGTTTTTGTGCTTAATACACGCACGGACCCCACATGCCACGTAGGCAAAGAAGGGGCATTAAATTACGAAAAAAATAAGTTCAAGGGGGTAATAAGATCAAGTTAAAATTTAAGTGTGTTTCTGAAAATTTTGGTTATAGTTTGAGGAGGGGGGTACTTGTGCATTTTCCCATATAAAGAATAAAAAAGCGAAAAGAAGAGAGAAGATTACTTATAATATTCAGGAAGAATATTCAGATGTGTACATAATGAAAGAAACTTTTTCATTTATGGAGAAAAACTAATTTGTTCTTTAAATAAAATTCCTAATTTTTATCTAAATGAATCTATATAATAGATATTAACTATAATACAAATATATTTATAATAAAATCAAACTATTAGTCAAATTTTTTCCCTCAAGTTGAGTGAATTTGAGTTTTGATGGGATTTTTTGTTCAGTTTTGTCCACCCCAAGTTAAGGTGATTATTTAAAAGGAAAAAGAAGTAATCATTGGGTTAATTTACACCAATATCTATCTACCTATATCTATATCTATACTTGTGAAGATCCTTAGAAATATTATTTAATTTAAATTTTAGACAAAATCATATTTTAATCATTTTTTTTAAATTCTTCCTTATTTGAATCAAGAAAATACTCTACAATTGATATGGAAAGTTCTAATTAATTTTATTTATAAATTTATAATTAAATTTAATTTGTTTTTTATAATATTTATAATTAGATGAGATACACTCTTTTATCACACACAAACTAATTAATTTCATGAACAAATATCTTATTGGTAAATTTAATAATCTTGTTCTGAAAATATTCACTGCAGCATTCGATCCAGTGAAGTCAACCCCACAAAACAAGTTTCGTCTTTTCTTCATTACACTAATTAATTAATATTAACACAACATAAAAAATACGTACGATTTTTGAAGTTAATTATGTGTATATTTATATATAAATAAATAAGTCACATAGGAATATGTGTGCCTATTAATGCGGATCTAGCATTCTTTGAGAATGAGCATGTCTGTCGTCTTTTGCTTCTTATTTTAATAAATATTAATATTAATATTACTACCCTTATTGATCGTCGTAATCAAATTTCAACAAATAATTATTCTAATGATCATCATACATCATACATGTAGTGTTCTAACATGTTGCACATGCATACATGGTCATCAATAGTAAACTCACATATCAAATTACATGTGTAAGATTAGGGAAGGAGGTTATTAGTAAGTCGTTAAAAAGTTATTTTATATATATTTTTACGAAATTATTATTAATAGTAGTAATGGCATTAGTTATTATTTCATACTTTTATACTAATTAGCAAAATATATACTTCACAGTTCACACCAAAATTGACCTATTTTTTTATACATTCTATTATGACCAGTGACTGAGTCAATATTTTCATCGAGGTCGTACATAGTTTTAGAACATGGGTCGGTGATTTTTGTATAAAGGGTGTTCAACAATTGATAGATATCGAAATATCTATATTTAACCTATATATTCGATTTTTTTTAACGAAGTATGTTCATCTAATCACCCTAGCTTGAGTGAATGCAACTCCGCTCTTGATTATGACACACAAGTATCATAATAAAAATTATACTCTGTCTGTTTCATATTAAGTGAATTGTTGGGTCATTTCACACATTAAAAAAAAAAGTAACAAAGAAAAAATTATTCATGTTTTTTTATTTTTACCCTTTTCAAACTCCACACACTTATTTAATGCATAATTTATTTCTCATACAAAACTCAACCTTAGAAACTTAATTATTGAAGGGTAAAATTAACAAAAATTTCCAACACATCCCTTAAAAAGTGAATAATGCACTTATTTTGAAATATAAAAAATTCCTTAACAATTAGCTTAATATGAAATAGAGAGAATAATGGTATTCTTTGTGTTTACTATTGGTATAGAAACATTTATTACACCATGCTGATTGAGAATTCATATCTTCAAACTAAAAATAAAAAAAAAAAATAATAGCTGATGGAATATATTAGATAGACCTAAAGCTGAGTGCCAACGAAGCTCCTTCAAATTTCAATTGCTTACCGTCCAACTCTATCCTTTGACATCATTGCATTTGGGTCCAGTCTACGTTTTTCTTATTTAAGTCTTTCTAATTGAATTCTGTTTTTTAAAGTTTTTTTGTTAGGTTACTGCTAGCACTGGTCATATTTTTATTCATACTGTTAGTCAAACATGTTCATGTACTATCAGAAACAGTTTAGATGCATCATTTATTATATTTTTGCTTTGAATATATCTCTTTTGTTATATTTTGATACAAATTTTCCTTTTAACTTTGATAAAAGGACATGTCATATGACATTCCCAAATTTAAACACTCAATTTCTTTTTAAATTATCTATCTAATCCAATACAATTCATTTTATTTTATTTTCATTTTCTTCTTCTCTTGAAGCCCAAATCTTTTTTTAAAAATTAAATTTGTGTGCCAATTACAACAAAGAAAAGGCAAATATGTGATTGTACAACTTATATTTACTTTTGAGTTAATAATGTAATTGTTATGAAAAATAGAGCTAAGAGTGAGTTAGCTAACTGTTGGTTACTGTGAATAGTAAAATTAAAAAGTTGGTTATAGAACCAGTTACGAAGTTAGTTACAGTTAGCTATAGTTAAGTTAATGTCACGATCCAAGCCTAGGGCTTGTACGTGACACGGCAAATGGGGAACCCGAAGGGACACCAAACAAGTATCTTAGCATATCATTTATACATCCTCAGTCGGGGAAGCAAAATAAACAACAAGTGATTAAACAAAAAGGGAAGCGGGACTAAGGGAAGTTTTTGATATTCATAATAACATAAAGGAGTCAAGCTCGAAGCATAAAGACATCATGATATGCAACGTTCACCTCTAACATAGAATGGAGCGGGGTCAAGACACTTTCTGGGCTTACACTCATAATAACAAGTGTTCAACACTATGAAGTCTTAAAATTGCAAGAGTAAGATAGATAGTGTCCTCGGACCTGAGGCCTCACCAAAGCTTATCTTCGTAGAATTTCACTGGCAACATGGAGGATGATCAAGAGGAGCTCCGATCCCTACATGGTGATATCATATAGGCAAAAAATATGCGTTAGTATGTTTGAATGTACTAAGTATGCGGGATACAATCCAACAAAGACATAAGCCAATATATTCGAAATGCACAATCATAAGCAATGGATATATAGTCTCAACATAGCATGCACGATCAATGCTTGTAAACCATTCAACATGCATAATACATAATACATGTGTGGGAAGAGACCCTAATCGACAAAAGTAAGACCAAGCGAGTTATAACTTGGAATACTGATGATTACCCCTTATCGGTAAAGAGGTGGTCTACTTGCCAAGGTAAACCATATTTTACCTTATGAGAACTCATCCAATTTCGTATGAAGTAACCCTCCTTACACAAACCCGTCCCATTTTGAAAAGGATTTCACTATAAAGTACACTAAATAGATCCACTAGTATAGCAAGGGTAAAGTATAATCCTATGTTGGCACATAGTTTAGAGACTAAAGACTTTATATTAGGATCCCTTGGGTCGAGCCTCCATCTAAAGTACTCAATCGGTGCTAAGTCTAATCCCAAAGAATACTTGAAATAATCATAACTTTAATAACTTGTAAGAAACATGGAAACATGACATGAGTAGCTCTTAAACATGCTTGACCTCAACTTTTAGGCTTTAAAACGAGAAATGAATCTACCCTTGACCATCACATCACGACTTTCCCACTCAAGAAAGGTCTCATTAGGGAATTGAAATTTCACCCTACTGGCTTTACAATCAATGGAGGCATATGCATGTAACTAATCAATCCCAAGAATAATATCAAAATCTACCATATTAAGACCAACAAAATTAAAAGGTAACTCTATGTAATATGAATACGAGACAATTTCTATAGTCTCTTTTAGCAACAATGGACTCACCAACAGGGTTGACACTTCATAAGGTTCACAACATTTTGGGAAACACATGGAGGGTTTTAGCAACAAAAGAAGTAATGAAAGAAAGAGAGGCACCCAGGTGTATCAATGCATACATATCAAAATCAAAAACCTTTAACATACCTGTGAAACATCTGTCAAGTCTAGTGACCCCTAGAGGGGTATAGTTGCGAACGTCGATGGTCATCCTCATGACCCGTAGTATCCTATGGACAATGTCTTGACTCATGATCCTTTGTTCCATACTCAAAACACGTAGTCGAACCGGTCAAACAATCTCCTAGATGGTACTTTCCATACTTGTAGCAAAAAGGAGAAGCTTGAATACCAATACTCTTGCCTTTCCTTTGAGTATATGGGCAATCAACAATCTTATGGCCCATCTTGCCACACCGATAGCATGCACCCGTTTTCCTCCAACATATGCCACTATGGTTTCTCCAACATTTTGTGCACTTAGGGCGAGTCATCCCACCATTGCCACCTTCAATTTGGACCCTTCTTCTCCCTTCCTTTGAGGCCACGGGGAAATCTCTCATCTTATGCCCAAAACTTCCATACTTGAAACAACCTTCAACTTTTGACAAACACCTCCCTTGATGTTTCTTGCCACACCCTTGACAAGTGACAAAAGAGATCCTTTTCTTTGTGTACTAGGGCACCGACAGACTAGTAGAAGATGAAGCACCCATAACTCGAGCTCTGTTAGCCTTTTTCTCCCCCCTCCTATCATTTGGAATCTCGAGGGCACCAGGCTGTTGGTTGAGTTGAGTGGTCACAACTTTGGCAAATTGCCATAGAGCATTGTGAATCTCTGCATTCGATAGGTTATCATTTTGTCCACCATCCTGAGTAGCTTGAAACATTCTTTGAAACGTAACGGTTAAGAATCAGGAATAAGTCTTAGAGGACTTAACTCAATCGCATGACATAGATCATGAAGAAGTGAAACATTTCCTAAAATGCCATATAGCCTACCATCCATAGTTGTAGCGTGCTTCACAACAATAAATAAGACTCTAATCAATGCAGTGTATTGGATTCCGAGCACCATTAACAACCTAGTGCTCTGATACCATGTTTGACACAACCTGATCCTAGGGCCTAGACGTGACACGGCAAATGGGGAACCCTAACTAAAAAAACCTATTAGCATATCTCTTCACACATCCTTGGTCGCTGAAGCAAAATAAATAGCAACAAGAGATTAAACAAAAAGGGGAAACGAGACTAAGGGAAGTCTTTGATATTCATAATAGCATAAAACAGTCAACCTCGAAGCATAAATACATCATAATATCTAACGCACCTCAACATAAAATGGAGCGGGGGCCAAGACACTTTTCGGGCTCATCCTCATAATAACAAGTGTTCAACACAATAAAGTCTTAAATAGCAAGATTAAGATTGATAGTGTTCTCAGACTTGAGGGCTCACCAAAGCTTATCTTCATAAAATTTCACTAGCAACATGGAGGATGATCAAGAGGAGCTTCCGTCCCTACATGGTGGATCATGTATGCATAAAGTATGTGTTAGTACGTTTGGATGTACTAAGTATACGGGATGCAATTCAACAAAGACATAAGCTAATATATCTGAAATGCATAATCATAAGTAATGGACATATAGTCTCAACATAGCATGCATGATCAATGCTTGTAATAAAATATTCTTGTAAATAATTCAACTTGCATAATACATAATACATGTGTGGGAAGAAACCCTAACCGACAAAATTAAGACCAACTGAACTATGACTTGGAATCCCGATGATTATCCCTCATCAATAAAGAGGTGATCTACTTGCCAAGGTCGACCATACTTCACCTTACGGGAACCCGTCCCATTTTATATGAAAGTAACCCTCCTTATGGGAACCCGCCCCATTTCGAAAAGAATTTCATGATAAAGTGCACTAAATGGATTCACTAGTATAGCAAGGGTAAAGTATAATTCTATGTTGACACATAGTTTAGTGATTAAACACTTTATATAAGGACCCCTTAGGTCGAGCCCCCATCTAAAGTACTCAATTGATGCTAAGTTTAATCCCATGAAATACTTAAAATAATTATAACTTTAATAACTTGTAGGAAACATGGAAATATGATATGAGTAGCTCTTAAATATTCTTGACATCTAATGGTGAACCTAACTTGTAACATGAGAGTAACAATAATAATGCATGAACCCCTTGCTTTAACATGAATAACTCACAAGAGGTAAAAATCTTGAAAATAAGGCTAAACGTGATACTTTCATAATCATAGATAATTTCACGACTTAGATACATGTTTAAAATCCCTTAAACATCATGAAGTCACATAACTTGTAAATTATGTAATAGATCATCGATAACTTGAGAATTCTTGACTTGACATTTTATCAAACACATAGTGGGTTTATTACACTTATCCAAAACATGCAATTAAAGAGTGAAATAAGATGAGAAAACTTAATGCAAATCAGCCCACTAACATTAGTAAAAACCCTCATGTAGGGTACCTTGAAATCCATAGTCAACACTCATAATAGATTATAGTTTTGTACTCAAAACATGCATAGTCTCAATAGAAAAAGATCAACTCATAGCATAAGCTTAAAACATATATTCATGAGATCAACAATACTTGATAAAAGCAACCCCAACATAAATCATGATGATATTTCATAATAAGAGATACCCATAAGTAATACATTAAACGACCCCAAAAGTGCTCGAAAATGTACCCTGAAAGTGCCCGGAATCACAGTTTTTATATATCTCAAAATCTGTGCGTGACGTCAAAAATTCAACTTCGTATTCTTGTTCAAGAGTTCAAATTGAGTGGGAGATGGGTCTACCCTCGATTTTAGAGCAACCGAAGTGAATTTTGAAATTTCAAAGTGGCAAAAAACAGTGAGGTTTTCATGCCCCAGGCGGGACATGCTAGAGGCGCGCTGCAGTATTAAAAATGCCTATTTTTGTTGAGTCGGTCCAAGGCTTTTGGGTCTTGGTCCTATACCTCCTCATACGTAAAAAACCTATACTTAGTCTTATTTCACCTTCATATCATTCAAGATATTCCCAAATACTCTCTAAAACACTTAGATAATATTTCATCTCCAAATTTCAAATCCCAAAACTCATCCGGATCTTAAGGTTCTCATTCAAGCTTCAAGTCTTCATCTCTAATCTTCTTCAAGGATTCTCCAGAATCAAGGTATGTGGGTTTCTTTCATGGGTTCCTTTTACCCATGATACCCAAGCTTTCTTTTACCTAAAATTGCATGATTTAAAGTGGATTTACTCATGGGTATTATCTATTATGAATTTTACTGCATATTATGTTGGGGTTTCATGAAATTATGATTGTTTTAGCATGTTTTGAACTATGAATCTAAGATTTATTGTGAGATTTGTTGAAGGATTTTGATGTATATTGCTTGAGGGTGTTACCTAGTATCTATTAATGGTTTTACATTGAATTTTCTAGCATGAATCTACTCTTGAATTGCATGGTTTTAAACTAGCACTACACATCCGCTAAATGTTTGATATATTATCGGAGTTATGATTCCTTGAGTAATTGAATGTCTAATGCATGTCTTATGAGTTGAATGACTTTATGATGATGAAAGAAATATATATGAGATTATCTCTATAGTGTTGGGAATTGAGCACGCTTCACTCGGGGGGTTGTAGGCCCGGGTAACCTTGTTGAGAGATTTGTACCTCGATCGCCTCGCTCGGGAAGTGGTAGGCCTGTGCAACCTTGTCGAGGGGTTTGTAACTTGATAACCTTGTTGGAGGGTTTATACCTCATCAACCTTGTAGAGGGGTTTATACCTCATCCACCATGTTAGGGGGTTTGTATCTCATCAACCGATTGAGGGGTTCATACCTTATTCGCCTCTCCAAGGGGGTGGTAGGCATTAGATGTCCACTAATAATGGTCACTCCTTACATATGTATTATATTCTATATAAGCATTGGTTTACTTCAAGCAACATTTTTACATGCCACATTATTATATGCTACTCATTTTCTATGTTTATGCATTTCGATTATGTTACTTTTCTGTTATTGCATTGCGTCCTACATACTTAGTATATTTTCAAATGTACTAATGCATACTCTATGCCAACATGATATCACCATGTAGGAACTGGAGCCCTCCTCGAGCATCCTCCTCCATGTGGCTAGTACGATTTCTCCCAAGCTTGTTGTTGAGTCCTCCATTCCGGGGACGTTGTTTATGCTCTCATGCTATATTCTAAGACTATCTTTCTTTATGTATCCATTGACTATGACGGTGAGCCTGGTTTCTTGTCTTGACCCTTGCTAGGTTCTATGGTTAGAGGTGTTGTTGGACATGTTTTGTATCTATGCTATGAGCCTTAACTCTCTTGTTCTTGATATTTATGTTATGAAGCTTCCCTTTAGTCCCTTTTGCCCTTACTTCTAATCTATTATGTCCTTGCTTCCGCGACCATTGATGTGTAATGATATTTTAAGAGACTTGCTTGGGGTGCCTTTGGGTTCCCCATGCATCGTGTCACATTTAAGCCCTAGGCTTGGTTGTGACAAACTTGATATCAGAGCACTAGGTTGCTAGTTCCTTGGCGTCCAACACACCACATCGATTAGAGTCTTTTTCATGGTTGTGAAGTACACCACAACTATAAATAGGAGCCTGTGAGGCATTCTAGGAAATGTTTCACTTCTTCATGATCTATGTCGTGCGATAGAGTTAGGTCCCCAAGGGCTTATTGCTAATCCCTAACTGTTACATTTTAGGACATTTCTCAAGCTATATAGGACGGCGATATATCAAATGCGGAGGTTCGCAATGTTGTATAGGTATTGGCTAAAGTAGTGACAAAATGGACAACTTACCTCAATCTACAAGTGAGTGCTCCCGAGACTTTAAATGGTAAGAGAAGGGGCAGTGAGGCCAAGAGGGTCCGTTTTGAAGGAAAGTTCTAAAGTCTCAAAGATAGAGGTAATGCTCTATGTCTAACATGTGGTAAGGTGCATAGAGGCCCATATTTGAGGGGCACCAATGCTTGCTTCGATTATGGTTAAGAGGGGCATAAGAGGAGGGATTGTCCTCGTAAACGCAATAAGAGTAAAGAGGGTGATGATCGGGTGACTCATTTTAGATGCCCAAAATGTGAGAGGAATAATAGCGCTGCATGTTGAAGGAACACGGGTGCATGCTTTGGGTGTAGTGAGATGGGACACAAGATTCTAGATGGTCCACATGCTCACAACAAAGGTAAGGGTGGCTGACCACAAGGGCAAGGTAGTCATATTGATCAAGGGGCTCAAAGAGGGGATGAGGTGCCCGAAGTTGCAATCGGTATGTTGAAATTTCCTTTGGTTTTGATTGTATGCCTTGATAGGCCTTGGTGCCACTATCTCTTTAAATATCTCTTTCATTGTTCTTCCTTATTGTTAGTGGGCTTTAAGTGTGCCCGAGTTGTTGTGTGAACGTTTGAGGTCTACACCCTTTGTTGAGTCTATTGTTATTAAAAAGTTCATAATTTTTGTTTCATGTCTATATTGCATTAGGTCTTGACTTATGACTTATTGGGTTTGATATGATGGATTTTGATGTCATACATAGGATTGATTAGTTGCATGCTTATTGTGTCCCCATTGATTGTAGGGCCCGTAGAGTTAGATTCCAATTCCCTAACAAATTTATCTTGGAGTGAGTGCTTGTAATATGGTTGTGAAGGGCTAAATCGGTTTCTTGTCTTAAGGTACAATTCATCTCTAAGGTTTATGTTTATCATCTTGTAAGAATCAGGGGTATTGAATCTAATTCACTTCTATTGAGTTGTTTCCAGGGGTCAATGAGTTAGTGAATGTCCTTTTCGATATTTTGAATTTGGGGTGGTGCCTTTTAGTTTGACTTAAACACCAGTTATGCCTATAGTCTCATGAATGGGGTCTTTAAACCCTGCTTTGTTATGCTTGTGATGGTCCTTGGTGATGATATGTTGGTTTGTCTCCGGGGGTGAGGAGAAGTATGTAAGTCATTTGAGGGTAGTCCTACAAAGTTTAAGGAAGAAGGTTGGGGTGCTAAACAGGACTAATGGGAGTTTTGGTTGTAATAGATTTCCTTCCTAGGTCGTGTGGTTGCAGATTATGGCATTAAGGTGGACCTATTGAAATGACAGTGATTAAAGATTAGCCTAGACTGTTGACCCCGTCAGATATTAGGGATGTCTTGGACTTAGTGGGTATTACCAAAGGTTTGTGGATATGTTTTCTTCTATTACTTCTCCTATGACTTAGTTGACCCCATGTAGGGATAATTTGAGTGAACCGATGAGTATGAATAGAGTTTCTAAAACCTTGAGGGATAAGCTTGTGTCCGCTCCTATATTGTCACTATCGGAAGAGCTAGAGGGGTTTGTTGTGCATTGTGATTCTTTTAGAGTTGGTTTGGGTGTGTTCTAGTGCAAGATGGTAAGGTCATAGCCTATGCTTCTAGGAAAATCAAAGTGTATAAAAAGAATTATCCTACTCATGATCTTGAATTGACTGCCATGGTTTTTGCTTTGAAAATTTGACGACATTATTTGTATGGGGTGCATATTGATGTGTTCTCTGATCATAAGAGTCTCTAATATTTCTTCACTCAAAAAAGATCTCAACTTGAGGGAAAGAAGGTAGTTAGAGCTTCTTAAGGATTATGATATGAGTATGCATTATCATCCTCGTAAGGCTAATGTGGTGGTGGATGCTTTGAGTAGGGTGTCGATGGGTAGCCTAGCGCATGTTGATGATGGTGCCAAAGGGGTGGCTAGGGAGGTCCAATGATTGGCTAGATTGGGGGTTAGTTTGGATGAGGTTGATAATGGGGGTGTTGTTGTTGATGATGTTTCTAAATCTTCACTGGTTTAGGAGGTGAAAGTTAAGCAAGATCTTGACCCCGCCTTGCTAGAGTTGAATGCTTTGGTATAAGGTGGTAAGGTGGAGGTTTTCTCCCAAAGGGGGGATAGTTCCCTTAGATATCAAGGCAGATTGTGTGTACCTTGTGTTGATGGCTTGAGAGAAAAAATTCTTGATGACGCTCATGGTATTTCATATTCTATTCGCCCCAGTTCTACTAAGATGTATAGAGATTTGAGAGAGGTGTATTGGTGGGGAGATATGAAGAGAGATGTTGCCAAACTTATATTAGATTGTCATAGTGGCCAATAAGTCATAGCTGAATAGCAAAGGCCGAGTGGCCTAGCCCAAGACATATAGATTCTTAATTGGAAGCGGGGAGAAGTTGATATGGGTTTTGTGGTTGGTTGCCAAAGACTAGAAAGGGTTTTGATTCCATTGGGGTTGATAGGATGACAAAATCGACTCACTTTCTACCAGTTAAGACCACATATAAGGCTGAAGATCATGCTATGTTGTACATTTATGACTTGGTAAGGTTGCATGGGGTTCCTTTGTCCATCATGTCAAATCATGGTGCTCACTTCACTTCATACTTTCGGAGTTCAAGGGTAGTTCAGATGATCATCTTCCATTGATTGGATTTGCTTATAATACAGCTACCATCCTAGCGTTGGTGTAGCTTCTTTCGAGGCCCTCTTTGGTAGACATTGTAGATCACCGATTGGGAGATTGAACTGGGGGGAATGGTTTGTTAGGAATGAATCTAGTTATGGAGGTTATGGAGAAGACGAGTTTGATTAGACAAAGGTTAAAACCAGCCCAAGGTTGTGAAAAGTACTAAGCTAATTTAAGGAGGAGAGAGCTTGAATGCAAAGTTGGTGATTGGGTCTATTTGAAAGTTTTCCTCGTAAAAGTGTGGTTTATCTTGATAAGGAGGAAAATGAGTTATGGTTTGTGAGTCTTCATAGAGTGTGGAGGAAGATTAGTGAGGTTGCATACGAATGAGAATTGCCTATGAATATGGATATGGTTCATTCGGTTCTTCATGCTTCTAAGTTAAAGAGATGTGTTGTTGACTCAAGTGCTATAGAACTTTTCAGGTTGTGGGTGTTGTGGAGGAGTTGGATTGATAGAAGATCCCGGTGGAGATATTAAATAGATGGGAAAAGTGATTAATAAGGATGTGGTGTTTGTCAAGGCCCTTAGGAAGAATCGTCAAATCGGTAGTTTCTCTCGAGGAGCTGTAGCGGGCAAGAAGAAGCGATATACAAACCTCTTTCACTCTATTTAAGCTTGTGATGACACATAAAATCCTTTTCTTTTATGATTCCCAATCTTATGTTTTAGCCCCTAAGTTATTTGCATGCATTCATGTTTATATTGTCAAAGTTCATGATTATTTTGCACTTATGTTGAGATTTTTAAAATGATGTTTTGAGTATGTTGATGCATTCTTGTTAGGGGCCGATTTCTTCATGATTTCTCTTCTCATGTACGTTTGTTTGACATTCGGGGATGAATGTTCCTAAGGGAGAGATATTGAAACGACCCAAAAGTGCCCGTAAATATATCCTGGAAGTGCCCATAATCGTAATTTTTATATATCTCAAAATTCATACGTGATATTGAAAATCTAACTTCATATTCTCGTTCAGGGGGTCAAATTGAGTAGGAGATAGGTCTAACCCCGACTTTATAGCATATGTAGCGAACTTTGATATTTCAAAGTGGCGAAAAACAGTGAGGTTTTTGCATTACAGGCGTTACGCGCTAGGGGCGCGCCTTTGTGTTAAAAATGTCCTGTTTTATTGAGCCAGCTCAAGACGTTTGGATCTTGGGCCTAAACCTCACCATACGTGAAAATACTTATACTTAGCCTTATTTCACCCTCATATCATTCAAGAAATTCCCAAATACTCTCTCAAACACCTAGAAAATATTTCATCTCCAAATTTCAAGTCCCAAAACTCATCCGTATCTTAAGGTTTCCATTCAAGCTTCAAGTCTCCATATCTAATCTTCTTCAAGGATTCTCCAAAGTCAAGGTATATGAGTTTCTTTCATAGGTTCCTTTCACCCATGGTGCCTAAGCTTTCTTTTACCTAAAATTGCATGATTTAAAGTTGATTTACTCATGGGTCTTATCTATTATGAATTTCACTGCA
>JAOTQR010000100.1:5580944-5715889 GCA_025774065.1 Solanum ossicruentum | reverse complement strand
TAGGGATGGATAAGTGTGAAAAATGTTTCTGGTACTGAGGTGTTCATTGTCTATTGTGATGCTTCACAAGTCAGATTAGGATGTATGTGGAGGCAACATGGGAAGGTTATATCTTATGTCACAAGGTAATGGAAAGTGTATGAGAGAAACTACCCAACCCATGATCTTGAGCTTGCAGTGGTTGTTGTTGCATTTATAATTTGATACCATTACATTTTTAAGGTATATGTGAATCGACCACAAGAGTCTATAATACATGTTTAGTCAAAAGGACCTAAACCTAGAGCAAAGAAGATGGCTAGAGCTTCTAAAATATTATGACAGAAGTGCGTTGTACCACCTTGGTAAGACTAATGTGGTAACATATGCACTTAGTAGAATGTCTATGGATAGTGTTTCTCATGTTGTAGATGGAAAGAATAATTTAGTGAAAGATGTTGTGAGGACTCAGACCTTAGAAGGCCTTAATGATGCTCAAAAATTCATTGTTGATGATTTTTGACAAAAGTGTCCTTTTAGGGACACCTCCATGAGTTGTAAAGGTGTCAATGGAGAGGTCCTTGGCCATTTCATAGATTATCTTGGCTTCCTAGGGAGTTAATGGCTATGTGTCCCTCCATGCAGCCTTTGAAAGCTTGTGTTCCTTACCCATAGCCATGAAAGGGCTCATGGAGTCCATGTCTTGGTGACCATGTTTTAGCCTAAGGGTGCCACCACGGGCATCTCACGGTTCGTGAAGAGCACCATAGACCATGAAGGTGATCATGGAGGAATCCTTGGCATAATTTATCTTAAAAGTTACCGTATCATGTCCTAGAGACCCTTCATGATAGGTTTCATGAGCCGTGAAGTCCATAGCACAAGAGTCTAGCTCCAAATTTTGTTCATTTTTCATTAATGGTTTCAATGGTAATTTGGTTCACTTCCAAGGTCTTTATGAATTTATTCCTATCGTAAGACCCCTAAAGCATCCCTTTGTCATTTAACACACTTCATTTTCAATTCAAATATCTAAACTCTAGAATTCAAGTTGCTAAGACTATTCAAGTTATGCTTTGAAGATTCAAGTTGAGGGATTCTAAGGATCTTCAAGAACAAATCTAGTTCATCTTTATCCTCCTAATTTCTTAGAGGTATGTGTGGTTTTATTCATGATTTCCTTTCAATGATGAAGCCCTAAAATATATTTCATGAAATTTATGAATTATATGTATGAATTGAAAATGGGTCTTTAACTTAGCTTCATTTGGATGAAGTTTAGTTATGGGTTGAGTTCAATTGATGATCTTATTATGATCTAAGCCTTATCATGTTGATTTCTATGGATTTTATGAGAATTGAAATTGCATGTCCCTTTCTATGATAAATTTATGCATGGGTAATCTCAAATATGTTTCAATTGTTGATTTCATTATGCATTTATTATGAATTCATCTTATTATGATGCTTTAATTATGAATTCTATGTACCAATGATATTCCATCATCCCTCATGGAATATGTGTGCATGAACAAGTATTTTCATGAGATTTATTGTAATGACCCAGATTTTTGTACAGCTTAGTGATCCTTGGAATTCGGTCCCTGAAAGTTCTGGGCCAAGATGACATCTCGTGAAAGCCTCCATGGGCTTTTTCACCCTATATGGGACCCGCAAATCAGTTTAAAATCCTTCATTGCTATTTATTTTTATTCAAAACACTTAGCTTCTCATTCACTCACTCAAACGCTTGCCGAATCCTCTTTTCGAACTATAACCGGTGGATTCCCATGGAACCTCTAAGCTCGATCAAAGTTTATTTTCAATCCTTCAATTCAATCTTATTTACGTTATTTTAGGCCATTGTGGGTCTCTTACATCAAGCTAAGTTCGAAAACATTCCATCGGCTATGTTTTTCACAAATACCGATAGGAGGGCCAACTTTAAAGGCACATATATCATAGCTAACAAGTAATAAGCTGTCCCACAACCTATCATATTAAAATCTCTTTGAATTGGCTATCCCACGTAATTGGTTTCACCTCATTTAGAGTTCAGATGAAGAAGTTATGCCCATTTTCGTAAAGCTATTCCGTGCTGTTTTGTCAACATTTCTCTAAGGCAAGCCACACAGGCACCCATATGGGTCGTGTGGCTTCTCACGATCCATAGGAATGACCTTGGTCCTTAAATGGGATATTGTTTGTAGAAGTAATGTGCCACTCCTAGCCACATGGACCACATGGTGTGGTATGTACGATGAGGCCCTCCGTGACCAAGTTTATTTTTGTCGATTGAGGTTATGATTTATTTGAGATTTGAAAACTATGAACTATGGTGAACTTTTGATATGGATTTCATGATTCCCAAATTGGGTTTTACTAAAATGTTAGTGGGGTGATTTTGAATTGATTTTACTCTTCTTACTTACTCTTGAATTGCATTATTTGAACAAATACCATGAGCCCACTATGTGTTTGATGAAAATACATAACAAGAATTCTCAAGTTGTTTACATGATTTATGTAAAGTGTTTCAAGATAATTTGTGGGTTTCCAAGAATATATTAGATTCATGAATAGTTTCCATGATCTACAAGTGAATTGTGAAGCATACATGAAGGGTTATGACTCACGCTATATTTCTGACCCTCTAATGCAAGGTGAATGTCTACACGAAGGGATCATGAATCATGTTTTATACACCACCCTCATGTGCGACCCATTAAGATGTATTACCTTATACCTACATTAAGGGTCATGAATCATGTTGTATACCTTACCCTAATGTACAGATCAATATTACTTAATATCTTACGTATACGTGAAGGGGTCATGAACCATATTATATACCTTACCCTCTTATACGACTTAATATCATGTATTATCCTCTACCTACTAGAAGGGGTCATGACTCATGTTATACTCTTTACCCTCTAATACAAGATATTTGGCTGACCTATTCATGTCATTTTGTTGTGTTAAACAAGTTATTCAATTATGATTATTCTCAAGCATATTTTTTCCTAAGCATCGATTACACATGGCATATTGAGCTTATGTTCTTTGGTTATGATTATGCATCTTATTCATTATCACATATGATCCTTGTTGCATTGTATCTCACATACTCAGTACATTCCAAAGTACTAACATATACTCTTTGCCTATAAGATATCAATATATATGGACCGGAACACTTATTGATCATCCTTCACGTGGCTAGACGAATCGTTCTAGTTAACTTATGGTAAGTCCTTATGTCCGAGGACAATATCTATCTTCTTTCATGGTTATGTTAAAACTATTACTTGTATGTTTTGGACACTTATCTATGAGGGTGAGCCCGTGAAGTGTCTAGCCCCCCCTCCATTCTATGCAGAGGTTTTGTTGGATATTTTCGATGTCTATGTTCAAGTTTGACTCATTGTGTAGTTGTATTTGTATGAAAGATTTTCCTTAGTCCCATCTTGCCTTTTATTCATCCCACTCTTGTTATTGTTTATTTTGTTTTCGCAACCAAGGATGTGTGCCTATTACAATCTAGTAGCTTGTTTTGGTTGTCTTCGGACTTCTCATTTGTCGTGTCACATCTAGGCCCTAGGCTTGTGTCATGTCAAGTTTGGTATCATAGCACTAGGATGTTAATGGTCTTCGGAAATCAAACACACCGTATCAATTAGAGTCTTATTCATGGTTGTGAAACGTGCCATAACTATGAATAGAGGCTATGAGGGTTTTTAGGAAAGGTTTTACTTCTTCATGATCTATATCGTCCCTTAGATGTAAAGATAAGTTTTCCCCATATAATGAATGTTCTTTGCTTTTTTAGATCATGCGATCTCAAAGAGAAAGACCACGGAGGGCTCGCGCAACCGAGGAGGGTCCGGCCTATCAAAATCCTCAAGGATAAGGGGCTACCTAAGTTGCGTTCTGGAATGCTATCAATATATTGGCCCATGCTATGACCAACCTATTGAATCAAGGGGCCCAAGCCCCTCATTCCCCTACTACGACCACAAGGGTGAGGGACTTCACAAGGATGAACAGCCCGAAGTTTCATGGGTCCGAAGTGGAGGAAGATCCCCAAGAATTTATCGATGGGGTATATAGGGTGCTAGCTATTATGGAGCTAAATTGGAAGAGAAGGCAAAACTTGCATCCTATCAATCTAAGGGTGTGGATCAAGCTTGATTTGCTTAAAGGAAGTTGGAGAGGGGAAATCATGATGCTATCCCTTGGGAGGAGTTCAAAGCCACCTTTCTCAACCGATTCTTACCTATTGAGTCGAGAGAGGCCAAAATAATGGAATTTATGGACCTCAAGCAAAGTTCCATGAGTGTGAGGGAGTATGCTCTCAAATTCAACAAGCTCTCTAAGTATGCTTCACAATTAGTGGCCGAACCTAGATCTAGGATGAACAAGTTTATGTTGGGAGTGTCTGACTTTGTGAATGAAGAATGTCGTACTGCCATGTTAGTGGGTGATATGGACTCATCTCGACTCATGATATACGTCGAATAACTTGAGGAAGAAAACATAGGAAAAGGAGAAGTGGGGGGTCTAAGAGGGCTCAGTTTGAGGGAGGTTTCCGATGTGCTAAGTATGGTTACTTCCAACATGGTCACAAATTTCAAGGCCACTGGTCCTTTAGTGCTCGAAACGAGAGGCTTGCTAATGATGGGGTGTCTAACCCAATGTTTCTAGGGGGCAAGGGTGGGATGACTAATCTTATGGGCCAAAAGTGTGAGAGGAATCATAGTGGAAACTTTTCACGACCCAAGCCTAGGGCTTAGGCGTGACACGGCGAATGGGGAACACGAAGGAACCCCAAACAAGCCTCTTAAATTATCATTCGACATCATTGGTCGCAGAAGCGTATAAAAGACATAAAGAGTAAGAACATGAGGTAATGGTACTAAGGGAAAAGCTTTCATAACATCATTATCAAGGGACAAAGAGTCAAATCTCATATCATAGGTACATACATGTCAAGCAATCACCCCAAATACATAGATAAGAGTGGGGCCAAGACAAAGCAACTGGGCTCAACCTAATAGTCAAAATAACAAATTAAAAAAGTATCCCAATACATTATAAGAGAAATGTAGACTAAGGTCACCGAAGTGGAGGACTCACCAACTAGCTTGAGTAATATCGAACTAGCCATGTGGAGGAGGAGGATGATCAACTTGCGTTTCGATTCCTTTATGGTGATATCATATAGGCAAGAGTATGTGTTAGTATGTTTGAATGTACTAAGTATGTATGATGCAATACAACAAAAGATAGGCCTCATAATCAAAATGTATATCATTAGGCAATAGGCATAATATAACAATATAGCATGTATGATAAATGCATAAGTAACTCATGCTCATATAGGATATCATATGTGTAGAATAGACCAAGCTAGCTTTCCAAGGTATATACCCCTAAGGTTGGTGATGATGTCATCCTATCACTTAGGTGGTAAGGTAGAAACCCCTCACTAGGTTGATGAGTACAAACCCCTATCTAGGTTGATGATGATACCACCACATCACCCTGGTAGTGAAGTACAAACCACTCACTAGGTTGATGAGTACAAACCCCGATCTAGGTTATCCAGACTCTTAGTCCCCAAGATTGGGCATGGTCTAATGCAACACTTTATATAGGATTTATCACATACATAAGCTCATTTCATCATCATAACATCATTCGTATCATATCACATGCTTTGGACCTTCAATTCCTTAAGACACCATAGTCGGACATCTTATCAAACACTTGGTGCGTATGTATTAGAGGTACATGACCATGCAATATAGAGATGAAATCATGCCAGAAAATCTATTGTGATACCATCAATCAATACCTTGCAACACCCTCAAACAACATACATCAAAACCCCTCATTAAATCTTATAATAGATCTAAGATTTATAGCTCAAAACATAGCAAAACAACCACAACTTTATATAACTTTAACATAGTTCATAGACATGCTCATACTATTAAACCCATTTGTAAAATCAACTTTAAATCATGCAAATTGACTAAAAAGAAGATTAGCGCACCATGGATGGAAGGACCCAATGGCTAAAACCCACATACCTTACCTTGGAGATAAACTTAGTGTAGATTGGAGATGGGGACTTGAAGCTTGTAGAAGAACCTTGAAGGAAATCCTTAGTTCTGGATGAGGGTTTGAGACTTGAATTTGAGAGTGAAAAATATGGCTAAGTGTTTGAGTGAGTATTGGGAAATATTTAGGGTTATGTGAGGGTGAAATATGACTAAGTATAGGTAAAAACACATTTGTGAACACATAGTCCAAAGACTTAAAAGTCTTGGACTGAACTAGAAAAAAAAATCACAAAATAACGCTGAGGAGTGTCGCGGAAAGGGCGCACTTTGCTATATGGAAATTGCATTATTGAAATGTCATAATTGTTAATCTTTCACCCTTAAATTAGTGTGAGACCCTATTCCCCATAATTTTGACCCCCTGAACAAGAATATGAAGTTAGATTTTCGATCTCGCGCATGAATTTTGAGGTATATGAAATTTTAAATTCCAGGCAATGAGAGGCACATTTTCGGGCTCTTTTTTGGGGTCGTTTCACAAATGCTTGAGGGGTGTGAATGTTTGCTTTAGGTGTGGAAGAGAAGTTCACAAGCTTGTTGATTACCCTTATCTTCAAAACAAGGGCAAGGATGGTCGTCCCCAAGGACAGGGTGGCTATGTTGATCAAAGGCGACTACGAGGCCAACAAGGGGGTGCTCTAAGGCAAAATAGATTCTATGCTCTCCAAAAAGGCAAGGGGTTGATGAGGTACCCATTGTTGTTACCAGTACATTAAAGGATTATGTTTATGATGTGTATGCATTGATAGATCGGGGTACCACTCTTTCTTTCATTACTCCTTTTGTTGCCAAAAATCATCATGTGTGTCCTGAATTCTTGTGTGAATCTTATGAAGTGTCTATCCCTATTGGTGAGTCCATTATTGCTAAAGGTGTCTTTAGAAATTTTCCCATGTCTATGTTGCATAAAGTCTTTCCTTGTTTTTTTTTGAACTTGATAAGGGGATTTTGGTGTTATTCTTGGGACGGATTAGTTACATGCATATCATGCTTCCACTGATCATAGGTCCCACAGGGTGAGATTCTGATTCCCTAATGAGCCTATTCTTGAGTGGCAAGAATGTAACATGGTGGTTAAAGATAGATGACCATTTTTGTCAACTTCAAGGAGCTAGTCATTTTGCTACGATTGATCTTCAGTCTGGATACCACCAAGTTAAAGTGTGGGAGTGTGACATTCCCAATATGACTTTTCAGACTAGGTATGGGCACTTTGAATTTGTGGTTATCTCTTTTGGTTTGACTAATGCACTAGCCATATTTATGGATCCCTTAAATAGGGTATTTAAACCTTGCCTTTATATTTTTGTGCTGGTCTTTATTGATGATATCTGGATTTATTCTCGGAGTAATGAAGAGCATGTGAGTCACTTTAAGATGGTGTTGCAAACCATAAGGAATGAGAGTTTGTTTACTAAACATGAAAAGTATGAATTTTGGTTGAAAGAGGTTGTATTTCTAGGGCATATGTTGTCGAGTGAGGTCATTAAGGTTGATCCTAAGAAGATGGAGGTGATGAAGCATTAGACCTAAGCATTGACCCCTCTTTGTTAGAATTGAATGTTTTGGGTGAAGGAGGAAAAGATGGAGGTTTCTTTTTAACAGGGAGATAGTACATATTTTTGATATTGATTGGGTTGAGGTACTTAGTCTTGCATGAGATGTATGATTCATCCCATTCTATCCATCCTAATTTTAGAGAGAGGTATACAGAATTTAGGGAAGCATCTTGGTGAGGTTGATGACATAACTTTGATTGGACCAAGTTTGGTTATGGATGCCATGGAGAAAGTAAGGCTTATAGGAGAAGGTTGAGGAACAAGGATGTAGCATCCATTAGAGTCCTTTGGAAGATTCAACAAATCGAAAGTGCCACTTGGGAAGCCGAAGCGGACATGAAGAAGTGATATTCGTACCTCTTTCACTCTATTCAAGCCTAAGATAAGAAACTAATTCCTTTCGATGATTTCAAGTCTTTAAGTTTCAGCCCTCGTGACATTTTTACGTGCATTCTTATTCATGGTAACAAATTTATAGTGAGTTTTGACATTCATGTTGAAACATTTTGAAAATAATGTTTAAGTGCATCTATTGCATTCATGTTGGGCTGAAAGCTTTATAACTACTTCTCTTCCGCATGTCTCCTTGACATTTGAGGATGAATGTTCTCAAAGGGGAGATGATGTAACAACTTGGATTTTTGTATAGCTTAGTGATCCTTGGAATTTGGTCCTAGAAAGTTTTGAGCGAAGATGACATCTCATGGAAGTCTCCATGGGCTGTGTGACCCTATATATGATCCCCAAATCAGTTTAAACTCCTTCATTACTATTCGTTCTTACTCTAAACACTTAGCTTCTCATTGACTTACTCTAACGCTTGCCGAATCCTCTTTTTGAACTCGAACAGGAGGATTCCCGTAGAACCTCCAAGATTAATCTAAGTTCACTTTCACACCTTTAATTAAAGTTTATTTATGTTGTTTTAGGACATCGTGGGTCTCCTACATCAAGCGAAGTTCGAAGGTATTCCATCAACTAACTTTTACATAAGTATCGATAGGAGGGTCAACTTTAAATGGTCATATCTCTTAGCTCACAAGGAATGAGTGTACCATGGCCTATCAAATTAAAGCTCTTTGAATTATCTTTCCAACTCACTGGGTTTTACCTCATTCATACTTCGGATGAAGACGTTATGCCCATTTTCGTAAAGCTCTCTTGTGCTATGTTGTCACCTTTTCTCTAAGGAAAGCGACATGGACACACATACGGGCTGTATAGCTTCTGACAATCCGTGTGAATAGAAATAAGCCTAAAACATCTGTTGTTTGGCGAAGTGATGTGCCACGCCTGGCTACAAAGACCGTGTGGTGTGTACGGACCGTGAGGCCCTTCATGGGGCTTCCGGAGTGAAAATTTTTCTAAGTGTTGAGCCAAGTTCCAACTTCCAAAATTTTGCTAAGTGTAGTGTCATGGGCACGCCACATGAACCGTCGAATGCCACACGGGCCATGAGGCCTCAATTGTAGTGAAACTTTGTCATTTTTCCTTCTGTTTATTAATGGTGTTTTCGTATATTTAATTTATTCTAATGACTTTTTGGGACATTCTATGCTATCTTAACACTGCTTAAAGAACTAAACCCTACTCCTAATCATCAAATTCATTCCTCTCAATTTGGGAAACACTCTCATATTCTCTCAAGAACATCTACCAAAACCCTAATAAAAATTCAAGGGAACTCAAGAACAAGTTTTGGATTTCAAGATACCACTCCAAGCTTCAAGTCTCCTTTAAGCTCATCTCAAGAAAAATCAAGTTCGAGGTATGTGGGTCTTCATTCATGGGTCCTTTCATCCATGGAGGCCAACCTTCTTCTTTTATGAAAATTGCATAATTACAAGTTGTATTTCCTATGGGTATCTCTTATTATGAATTTGGAATGAAAATTATGTTAGACTTTAATCAATTATTGTTGATTATACAAAAATATCTATTTTATGCTTACACTATGAGTTGATTTATGTCTATTGATGTTATGCATGATTTCATATTTGAAAACTATGACCTACAGTGAACTTTTGATATGGATTTCATGATATCCAAAATGGCCTTTTACTACAATGGTGGTGGGTTGATTTTAAATTGATTTTACTCTTCTTGCTTACTCTTGAATTGCATAATTTCGAACAAATACCATGAGCCCAACAAGTGTTTGATGAAATTACATAACAAGAACTCTCAAGCTGTTTACATGATTTACAAGTCAAATATTTTAAGATAATTTATGGATTTCCAAGCATGTTTTAGACTCATAAATAGTTTCCATGATCTACAAGTGTATTGTGAAGCCTACATGAAGGGATCATGAATCATGCTATATTCCTCACCCTCTAGTACAAGGCAAAGGTCTACAGGAAAGGGTCATGAATCATATTGTATACCTCACCCTCATGTGAGACTCATTAATATATATTATCTTACACCTACATGAAGGGGTCATGAATCTTGTTGTATTCCTCACCCTCAAGCACGGATCAATACTACTTAATAACTTACGTCTATGTGAAGGGATCACGAACTGTGTTATATACCTTACCCTCATGTACAACTTACTATCATGCATTATCCACTACCTACTAGAAGGGGTCATGACTCATGCTATAATCTTTATGTCACATTCAAGCCTAGGGCCTAGACGTGATACGACGAATGGGAACCCTAAGAGACCCTAATCAAGCCCCTTAGCATATCATTTACGCATTCTTGGTCGCGAAAGCAATTAAGCAATAACAATAGAGTATAATAAGGGTAAAGGGACTAGGGGAAGTCTTTAATTTCATAAATCATAGAAGAGTTAAAGCTGAAGAATAATTACAACACTTGTCTAACAGCACCTCTAGCATAGATAGGGCGGGGGCCTAGACACTCTCCAGGCTCACCGTTTTAGTACTAAAGTTCAGCATAAAGAGATAGCCAAAGTAATAGTGCAAAGCTTGTGTCTTTGAACTTGAGGACTCACCAATAGATTATCTTCAAGATGACCAACTAGCCACAGAAAGCATGAGCATGAGTAGATTGGGTTCCTATATGGTCACATCATGTAGGAATAGAGTATGCGTTCGTACATTTGAATGTACTAAGTATGTAGGATGCAATGCAACAAGAGATAGGCAACATAATCAGAATGCATATACATAAGCAACCGGTAAGTATAATAGTAATATGGCAAGCATGATCAATGCCTGAAGTAAAACATGCTTGTATAGACCACATTACATGTGTAGGAAGAGACCATCATCACAGACCAATCAACCAGTATTTGAGATCCAACGCATATCACCCCCTCAGAAGGTGATTAAGGTATCTGTCCCTCAAAAATTAGTACGGGCATATCAACCCTCGACATGGTATCCCAGGTATATACGCCTCAACATGGTAGTTCAGGAATAGCACTCCCCGACAAGGTGGCCAAGGTATATACCCCAGAACATGGTAGTACGTCCATAACACCCGCCTACAAGATTGCCCAGGTATATATCCCTCAGCATTGTAGTATAGGCATAGCACCTGCCGACAAGGTGGCCTAGGTATACACCCCTCAATATGATAGTGGGAATAGCACCCCCCAATAAGGTGTTGTCAGCTTGCTATTGATACTTTTCATGAATACAACACATACAAACATTCCTTTGATCATCATAAAGTCATTTAACTCATGATCTATCCAATAGACCCTCAATAACTGAAGAGCCCTTAACCAGACATTTTATCAAACACTTGATAGTTGTGTAATGCTAGTTCAAAATCATATAATTTAAGAGTGAGATCGTGAGAAAAAACTTAATATAAATCAAACCACCAACAATTTGTAATACCCATATGTAAGATATATTGAAACCCCTCATTAAATCTCATAACAGGTCATAGATTCATAGCTCATAACATGTTTAAACAATCACATTTTATGAAACTCCAACATAGTTTATAATCAAGTTCATAATGGGTAATACCCATAAGTAAATCAGGTTAGAAAAATGCAATTTTCATAAAAGGAAGGTTGGGCACCATGGTGAAAGGACCCAATAGTTGAAACCCACATACCTCATTTTTGGAGATTTCCTTGATGAAGATTTGAATGAGAATTCGGAGCTTGAATGAAGTTCTTGTGATTCGGAATTGAGTTTGGGACATTTGAATTTAGATGAAATATTTGGCTGTGTTAGAAAGAGTTTTGGGGAATATCTTTATTGTTATGGGGTTGACAAATGATAAGTATAGGTGTTTTTATGCATAGGAAGGCTTAGGCCCAAGGTCTCAAAGCGTTAGGCCTAACTGAAAAAAACTACCAACAAAATGTATTGATCCATGCCCTGGCAGCATCACGCTAGGGGCGCGGATCGCCACTATTTTTCGTCAACTTTGAAAAATTAAATTTTGCTATAATTGCTCTAAAATCGGGGTTATACCCATTTCTAACTCAATTTTTCACTCTGATCACAAATATGAAGTCATATTTTTGATATCACGCATGAATTTTCAGATATATGGAAATAACAATTATGGGCTTTTCCGAGGCACAATTTCAGTCACTTTTTGGGGCATTTCAATATCTCCTCTAGGGAACATTTGTCCCCGCATGTCAATAAAATATATATGGGAGAAACAACCAAGATGAGTTCATCCCATACATGAATGCAACAAATGCATTAAACATCATTTTAAAAATCTAAACATGTGTGTCAAATTCACCATAACCATGATAACATAAATATGAATGCATACAAATGACATAAGGGATGAAACTGAAGAATTGAAATCGTATAGGGGATTTAAATTAGTACCAAAGACTTGAGTAGAATGGAAGAGATACAAATACATTTTTGCATGTCTGCCTCGATTTCCCATGTGGCACTTTCGACTTGTTGGTTCCTCCAAAGGACCTTAATGGAAGCTACTTCTATGTTCCTCAACCTCTTTACTTGTCTATCCAAAATTTCTACCAGAACCTCTTCATAAGTAAAATGGTCCCCAACAAAACCCACAACATCTAAAGACATAATAGCACTTGGGTTACCCACACACTTTGTCAACATGGATATTTGGAGGACCGAATGAACCATATCATGGCAGTGGGCAGCTCCAACTCATAGGACACCTTACCAATCTTCCTCAACACTTTACAAGGAACCATAAATGTTGGATTAAATTTACCCTTTTTACAAAATGAACCACACCCTTCATGGGTGAGATCTTCAAATAGACCCAATCACCTATCTTAAATTTAAGATCTCTTCTCCTCACATTAGCATAGGACTTTTGTCTACTTTGGGCTGTTTTCACTCTTTCCCTTATCATCCTCACCTTCTCCATGGCCTCCATAAGCAGATCTAGATCCAATAAAGCCATCTCCACCACAAACCATCTAGCTAGGGATCTACAACATCTACCATAGAGAGCCTCAAAAGGAACCATACCAATGCTTGAATGATAACTATTATTGTAAGCTAACTCAATGAGTGAAAGATGTTCATCCCAACTACCCTTAAACTCCAAAACACAATCTCTGAGTATATCCTCAAGAGTTTGGATAGTTCTCTAAGCTTGGCCATCCGTTTGAGGGTTAAAAGTCATACTAAGTTTTACCTTGGTTCCAACAACTCTTTGGAAAGACCTCCAAAAGTGAGAAGTGAATTGAGTACCATGATCCGAAATGATAGATAAAGGCACCCCATGCAATCTAACCAACTCATGAATGTACAATTTAGCATAATCTTTGGCACCATAAGTTGTTTTGACCAGTAGGAAATGAGCCAACTTTGTAATTCTTTCGACCATAACCCAAATTGGATCAAATTGCTTTCTAGTCTTAGGCAACCTAACCACAAAATCTATGTTGATTTCCTCCCACGTCCAAGTTGGAATCTTTATATCTTGGGCTAGGCCATATGTCCTTTGATGCTCAGGTTTCACTTGCTGGAAATTATGACAACCACATACAAATTTTGTGACATCTCTCTTCATACCACCCTAACAAAACACTTCCCTCAAATGTCTATACATCTTTGTAGAATCGGGGTGAATACAATGGGAAGAATTATGAGCCTCATCAAGAATCTTCTCTCAGTTGTCATCAACATTAGGCGCACACAACCTACCTTGGTACCTAAGGGCACCATTTCACACTTAGGAGAAAATCTCCACCAAACCATTTCTCAGTAAGGCCTTCAACTATAACAAGGCGGGGTCAAGATCTTGCTTTGCCTTCACCTCCTCAATCAATGAAGATTTAGAAATAACAACAACCACTACCCTACCATTTTCAACCTACTATAACATAAGTCCCAATCTAGCCAACCGATGTACCTCTCTAGCCACCTCTTTGCCACCAACACAAGCATGAGATAGGCTACCCATTGACACCCTACTCAAAGCATCAACCATAACATTAGCCTTACCGAACTGATAATGCACACTTATATCATAATATTTAATAAGCACTAACCACCTTTGTTGTCTCAAGTTGAGATCTTTTTGGGTGAAACGTATTGGAGACTCTTATGATCAGTAAACACATCCACAAACACCCTACAAAAATAATGATGCCAAATTTTCAATGAAAATACCACGGCGGCGAATTCAAGATCATGGGTAGGATAATTCTTTGATGCACCTTATGTTGTCTAGAGGCACAAGCTATCACCTTCCCATTTTGCATAAAAACACAACCCTCAAAAATTCTTGAGGCATAACAATGCACAACAAACCCTTCTAACTCTTCTAGTAGAGACATGATGGGAGCAGAGACAAGCTTATGTTTCAAATTTTGGAAACTCTTTTCACACTCATCAATCCACACAAATTTTACCTTATTTTGGCTCAACTTTGCCATAGGAGAAATAGTAGAAGAGAAACCATTAACAACCCTCTTATTGTTACCCACAAACCCAAGAAACTGCTAATGTCTGATGGAGTCAATGGTCTAGGCCAATTTCTAATCACCTTCGTCTTTTAAGGATCCACCTTAATACCATCCCTTGATACCACATGACCTAGAAAGTCAACCTCTTCCAACTAAAACTCACATTTTTCATGTGTAGCGTACAACTTCTCCTCCCTCAAGATTTGTAGCACTACCCTCAATTGTCTAACATGCTACTCCTCACTATGGGAATAGATCAAGATATCATCAATAAAATCCACTGCAATAAAATCAAGGTAGGGTTTCAAAGACCCTTTTCATAAGATCCATGAAGATAGCTAGTGCATTAGTCAACCCGAATGACATAACCACAAACTCATAGTGCCCAAACCTAGTCCACAAGGTTGTCTTGGGAATGTCACACTTCCTAACTCACTCTAGAAGTCAGAGTAGGAGAATAAGGGACTTGGGCCCCTTGGTTGATTTGATTAGTCATTATTTGAGCTAACATGGTAATAGCATCCTGGAACTCTTCATGAGCCGGTCGTACTTCGGGTGTGCAGGCTCTTTTTCCTCTCAAAATAGGGATGATCTAGTATAGCATTGACCATTTGTCAGGGGAAACCTTTACTTCTATAGCACGACATAGATACAGAAGAAGGGAAACATTTACTAAAATGCCTCACAGCCTCATGCTCATAGTCATGGTGTACTTCACAACCATGAGGAAGACTCTAATCGACGAGGTGTGTTGGATGCCGATGACTGTTAACAACCTAGTGCTCTGATACCTTATTTTTCATGACCCAAGCCTAGGGCTTAGACGTGACACAATGAATGGGAACTCGAAGGGACCCCGAACAAGCCTCTTAGCATGTCATTTACACATCCTAGGTCATGGAAGAAATTAAACTACAACAAGAGAGTATAAATAAGGGTAAAGGGACTAACGGATGTCTTTAATTACATAAATCATAGAAGAGTCAAAGCTCAAGCATAATTATATCACTTACCCAACAACACCTATAGCATAGATAGGGCGGGGGCCAAGAACTTTCCGAGCTCACCCTTTTAGAACCACAGTCCAACATAAAGAGATAGCTAAAGTAAGAGTGCAAATTTAGTGTCCCCAAACATGAGGACTCATGAATAACTTATCTTCAAGATGGCCAACTAGCCATGGGGAGTATGATCATGAGGAGCTCCGGTTCCTGCATGGTGACATTTTATAGGCACATAGTATGTGTTAATACATTTGAATCTACTAAGTATGCTTGATTCCATGCAACATGAGATAGGAAACATAATCAAAATGCAAATACATAAGCAATGAATAGGTATAATAGCAATATGGCATGCATGATCAATGCTTGAAGTAAAACATGCTTGTATAGAACATATTACATGTGTAAGAAGAGACCGTCATCATAGAATAATCAACTAGTACTTGGAACCCAAGGCATATCGCCCCCTTGAAAGGTGATTGAGGTATCTACCCTTTAATTGGTAGTATAGGCTTAGCACCCTCCGACAAGGTAGTCAAGGTATATACCCCTCAACATGTTAGTAAAGGCATAACACCCCCCGACAAGGTGCCCAAGGTATCTACCACTCAACATGATAGTATGGGCATAGCACCCCCCGACAAGATGACCAAGGTATATACCCCACAACATGGTAGTAGGGGTATAGTAACCCCCAGCAAGGTGGCCAAGGTATATAACCCTCAACATGGTAGTACAGGCATAACACCCTCCTACAAGGTGTGTGTGACGCTCCATAACTTTATGCTCTTGTACATCAATGTTTCAAGCATCATTTGGTAAGGTTGGGGGTTTATTTGATCCATGGGAGACTCCTAGTACCTAAACGAGTTGAAGACTTTCCTCCAAGTTGAGTTTTGGGTGTTGTTTCATACAAGGGTCAATTTTAAACTAGCAAAACTCTTAGCACATTTTGAACTAGGTAGCCCACGATATGTCAAATTAAATCCGTCTAAGTTATCCTTGCAAAGCAATTTGTTTAACCTCATTCCAATGTTGGATGAAGGAGTTAAGATCGTTTTTATGAGACCCTCCCATGCAGTGAAGCCCCACATGCACCCATACAGGCAGTGTGGTCTTGTACGGCTAGTGTGAAGGGGTACGGGCCGTGTCACTTAGGTGCATGGTGTCCAACAACATTTCTTGTCTAAGTGAAGTGGGAAGGACCAGTACACAGTCCGTGTGACATTACATGGTCAGTGAAAGTTTCCGTCAAAGCAACAAGATGTCAATTTTTCAAAGTTTCCCAACTTCCATTTGTTTCATAAGGAACTTCACATGGGAACTCCACACAACCCATGAAGTACCACACGACCAGTGAAGTCTCCTGTGAGATAAGACTTTGCCAATTTTTCAATCCGTTTACTTATGGCGCCTCCGTAAATTTTAATTACTCTAATGCCCTTTTTAGACTTCCAATGCTACCTTAACTTTCCTACAAGACCTAAGCAATATTTCAAAAGGTTCAAACTTATTACTGTCATCTCAAAGACACTCTCAATTCTCTCAAGAGTCTCCATCAAGCCCAAATTCAATTTCAAGGAAACCAAGAACAAGATTGGATTCAAAGACCATTTCCAAGCCTCCATTCTTCCCAATCTCAATTCCGAGCAACTCTAGACCTAAGATATGTGGGTTTCTTTCATGGGTTCCTTTCTCCCATGTTACCCAAGATTCCTTTTTTCTAAATTTCATGATTTAAAGTTGAGTTTATAAATGGGTTTACTAGTATGAACATGTTTATGAACTATGTTAAAGCTATGTAAAGTTGTGACTATTTTGCTATGTTGTGAGCTATATATCTTGTATCTATTGTAAGTTTTGATGTGGGATTTTGATGAGAATGTGTTCGGGGTGTTGCTAGATATTTATTTATGGGTTTAGAATATGTTTTCTTGCATGATTTCATCTCTAAATTGCATGGTCTTTTACCCCTACTAAACACCCCCAAAGTGTTTGATAAAATGTCTGGTTATGGTTTCTTGAGGAATTGAAGGTCCTAAGCATGAGATGTGATATAAATGTTGTTATGATGATGAAATTAGCTTATGTATATGATTATTCCTATATGAAGTGTTGCGTAAGACCATATGATAAATCCTATCTAAAGTGTAGAACTCGACCATGCCCAAATCTTGGGGGGTCTAAGCACCTGGATAACCTAGTAAAGGGTTTGTACTTCTACAACTAGTAATGGGGAGGCATCATCCCTAACCTAGATGGGGGTTAGTACTCATCAACCTAGATGAAAGTTAGTACTCATCCACCCAAGTGAAGGGGTGGCATCATCACAAACCTAGAGGGTTAGTGCTTATCCACCTAAGTGATGGGGCGACATCATCACTAACCTAGATAGGGGTTAGTGCTCATAAAACTAGACGAAGGTTAGTGCTCATCCACCTTGGTTATGGGGTTGCATTAGCACCAACCTGGATGAGGGTTAGTACTCATCCACCTAAGTGATGCGGCGACATCATCACTAAACTACCAAAAGGTTTTACATATGAAAATCTTGTTTGGTTTTTCCTACACATATGCTATCCTATATAAGCATGAATTACTTAAGCATGTTTTACTTAAGCATTGATCATACATGCAATATTGTTATATTATTCCTATTGCCTATTATTATGCATTTTGGTTATGATGTCTATCTCTTGTAGCAATGCATCCTACATACTTAGTACATTCAAATGTACTAACACATACTCTATACCTATATGATGTTACTATGTAGGAACCAAAGCTTCATTTGGTCATCATCCTCCTCCATATGGCTAGTGGTATCCATTCAAGCTAGTTGGTGAGTCCTCATCTGCGAGGGCAATATCTATGTTTTTATGCTATGTATTTAAGACTATCCTTCGTTTTGGTATACTTTTACTATAAGGGTGAGACCATTTGCTTGTCCTGGCCCCTGTTATGTCCTATGTTAGAGGTGTTATTTGGTAAGTTATGTATCATGTTTGAGCTTTGACTTACTTATGATATTCAAGCTATTTGAATATAAGTCTCTTCCATAGTCCCAATTTCCCTTATTTATGTTTCTTATGTTGTTTTGGATTGCTTCCGTGATCAAGGATGTGCAATGATAAGTTAAGAGGTTTATTTACGGTTCCTTTGGCTTCCTCATTAGCTGTTATGTCTAGGCCATAGGCTTGGGTTGTGATAAAGATGGTATCAGAGTACTAGGTTGATAGATCCTCGGATTCTAACACACCCGTCGATTAGATTCCTATTCATGGTTGTGAAGCGAGCATGACTATTAAAAGGAGGCTATGAGACGTTTTAGGAAATATTTCCCTTCTTCATAATCTAAGTCGTGCTATAGTGTTGTGGTAAGTTCTTTCCCCCCTTAACGATTATTCTTTGCTATGCTAGATCATGTCAAACACTTGAGGATGAAGGGACCAAACTCTCGAAGAGCAACCTACTAATGGTGAGCTTCGAGATGCTCTCACTATGCTTGCCCAAGTTGTGGCCAATCAAGTCAACCAAGGTGCCCAAGCTGCTCATGCTACTACCTAGGAGCTAGGGTAAGAGACTTCATGAGGATGAAGGCTTCGATTTTCTATGGTTCAAAGGTGGAGGAAGACCCACAAGAGTTCATTGATGAGGTTTACGAAATCTTCAATATCATGAGTGTTGGGCCGAATGAAAAGACGGAGTTGGTGGCATACTAACTCAAGGGGTAGCCCAAATTTGGTATGACTAATAGAAAGGGGAGAAGGGAAATGGTTATGTGATACTTTTGGAAGAGTTCAAATTGGCTTTTCTCAAAAGGTTTTTTCCTCTTGAGCTTAGGGAAGCAACGTCGGTGGAGTTTATGAACTTGAAACAAGGTGCTATGAGTGTGAGGGAGTATTCCCTTAAGTTTAATCAACATTCTAAGTATGTTTCTCATTTGGTGGCCAATCCTAGATCTAGGATGAAAACATTTGTGACGGGGATCTATGATATTGTGAGTTAAGAATGTTGATCCATTTTGCTAATTTGTAACATGGTGTTATCTCTGTTGATGACATATTCCAAACAAATGGAGGAGAAAAAATTGAGGAAGAAAAGAGATCATGAGGCCAAGAGGGCCCGTTATGAGGGTAAGTTCCAAAAGGATGGCCGGTCACATCATGGCCAAGGGTATCCTCATGATTCTAAGGTGGGCTTTGCTAGTTATTTCCCAAGGTCCTGAGGTGTTGAAGGTGTGGCTCCAAATGTTAGGTGTCCACAGTGTGGTAAGGATCATAGTGGCCCATGTTTTAGGGCCACTAATACTTGTTTTGGTTGTGGGGAGATGGGTCACAAAAAGTTTGAATGCCCTCGGTATTGCAACAAGGGTAAAAGTAGTGAAGCTAATAGATAGGGCTCTCCAAGGCGTAATCATTTCTATGCTCTTCAAGGGAGGCAAGAAGTGTCCAATGTTATTACCGGTAAGTTGAAGTTTCCTTGGATTTGATGTGTATGCATTGTTGGGGCCGGTGTGCCATTATTTCTCTCTTTATTCTTTTAGTTGCTAGAAAGTCTATAAGTATGATCCATGTTTATCTTGCATTAGGTTTTTCCTTGTGAGTTGTTAGAGTTGTGTGGTGGTTTGTGGTGTTATACTTGTGATGGAATAGTTGCATGCGTTTTGTATCTTCATGGAGATTGGTTGATGTATGCATTGACTATGTTTATGGGTCGCTCGAATAGGGTCTTAAAGTCATACCTTTGTATGTTTGTGGTGGTTTCTAGTAATGAGGCATTGAATTGTGTAGAGCTTGTGAATTATTTGGGGATAGTGTTGTGAGTCTTGCAAGATGAGAGGTTGTTACTAAAAGATGATAAGTGTGCTTTGTGAATAACAAGAAGGTGGTTAGAATTCTTTAACGATTATGATATGAGTGTGCTTTAGTCTTTTTTTTTTTTTTGGTAAGGCTAGTGTTGTGGTTGATGTTCTAAATAGGTTGACTATGGGTAGCTCAACACATATGGATAATGATGGAAAAGAGGATACTAGTGGGGTCTATCAGTTGGCTAGGTTTGAAGTATGATGAGGGAAGTTAGGAATGATAGTATAGTTATTCGTGGTGATATCGAATCTTCTTGTGTTAAGAGGTCTAGATTAGGCAAGGCCTTGATTCCGCCTTGATAGAGTTGGAAGTTTTGGGTGAGAAAACGATATAGTGGAGGTTATCTTCCAAGGGGGATATGGTGGTTGTGCTACCAAGTGGACTAGATGTATTTAAGGTTGAAAATTGAGTTGAGGATTGTGAGTCCTTATAGAGTGTAGAGGGAGGTTGGTAAGGTTGCATAAGTTTGGGATTGCCTATGGGTGTAGATATGGTTCATCAGGTTCTTCATGCTTGTAGGTGGATGGGATATGTTGGTGACTCTAGTGCTATAACACTCCTTGAAATTATGGGTGATGTGGAGGACAAGTTCGATTAAAGGAAAGTTTGGTGCAGGTGTTGGATAGATGAGTGGAAAAGTTCATTAATGATGATATGGTGTTCATCAATGCCCCTCTAGAAGAGTCGTCCATTTGTATGTGTTTCTCGGGGAGCTGGTACGGGCATGGAGAAGTAATATCCGTATCTCTTTCATTCTATTCAAGCTTATGATGACATGTTAAGTCCTTTTTAATAATTCTGAGTCTCAAGTTTTGACCCTTATGTCATTGCATACATTAATGTTCATGTTAACAAGATTATGAGAATTTTGATGTACATGTTGAAATTTCCTTGGAAATCATGTTTATGTACATTGTTGCATTCATGTTTGGGCTAAAGTCTTCATGACTACTTTCCTTATGTATGTTTCTTCGACATTCGGGGATGATTATTCCCAAGGGGGAGATATTGTGACACCCCATAAATTTATGCTCTTGTATATCCATGTTTCAAGCCTCATTCGGTTAGGTTGGGCCTGTACTAGAATCATGGGAGACTCCTAGTACCTAAACGAGTTCAAGACTTACCTCCAAGTTGAGTTTTGGGTGTTATTTCATACAATGGTCAATTTTAAACTAGCCTAACTCTTAGCACATTTGGAATTGGGTGGCCCAAAACATATCAAATGAAATCCCTATGAGTTAGCTTTACAATTCACTTTGTTTGACCTCATTTCGACTTCAGATGAAGGAGTTATGACCATTTTCGTGAGACCCTCCCATGTAGTGAAGCCCACCGGGCACCCATACGGGCAGTGTGGTCTGGTACATCTCATGTGAAGGGTTGGGTTGTGTCACCTACCCATATGGTGGAAGACAAAATTTTCTTATCTGAGTGAGGCAGGATGGACCAGTACACGGTCCGTGTAACACTACACGGTCCGTGAAAGTGTCCTTCAAAGCAACAAGACGTCAAGTTTTCCAAGTTTCCCAACTTCCATTTTTTTCACTAAGGCACTTCACATAGGCACTCCACATGACCCATTGGGTGACGCATTGCTAGTGAAGTCTCCAGTGAGACAACACTTTGCCAACTTTTCCATCTGTTCACTTATGGCGTCTCTGTAAATTTTAATTACTCTAATGCCTTTTTTAGACTTTCAATGCTATCTTAACCTTCCTACAAGACCTAAACAATATTTCAAAAGGTTCAAACTCATTATTCTCATCTCAAATATACTATCAATTCTCTCAAAATCCTCCATCAATCCCCAATTCAATTTCAAGGAAACCCAAGAACAAGATTGGAATCAAAGATCATTTCCAACCCTCCATTCTTCCCAATCTCAATTATGAGCAACTGCAGACCTAAGGTATGTAGCTTTCTTTCATGGGTTACTTTCAACTATGATACCCAAGCTTCCTTTTTCCTAAATTTCATGATTTAAAGTTGAGTTTAAAAATGGGTTTACTAGTATGAACGTGTTTATGAACTATGTTAAAGCTATGTAAAGTTGTGACTATTTTGCTATGTTTTGATCTATATATCTTGGATCTATTGTAAGTGTTGATGAGAGGTTTTGATGTGAATGTCTTGGGGGTGTTTCAAGGTATTGATTAATGTTTTTATAATAGATTTTCTTGCATGATTTCATCTCTAAATTGAATGGTCTTTTACCCCCACGACACACCCCAAAAGTGTTTGATAAAATGTTTGGTTATGTTTACTTGAGGAATTGAAGGTCCTAAGCATGAGATATGATATGAATGATGTTATAATGATAAAATGAGTGTATGTATATAATTATTCCTATATGAAGTGTTGCAAAAAACCATATGATAAATCCTATGTAAATTGTAGAAATCGACCATGCCCAATCCCGGGAGAGGGGGAGGGGTTTTAAGCACCCGGATAACCTAGTGAAGGGTTTGTACTTCTCAACCTGATGATGGGGCAGCATCATTAGTAACCTAGATGGGGGTTAGTACTAATCCACCTAGATGAGGGTTAGTACTCATCCACCTAAGTGATGGGGCGGTATCATCACAAACCTAGATGAGGGTTAGTACTTATCGACCTAAGTGATGGGAAGGCACCGTCAAAAATTTAGATGGGGGTTAGTACACATCAACCTAGATAAGGGTTAGTAGTCATCCACCTTGGTGATGGGGCGTCATTATCACCAACCTAGATGAGCGTTAGTACTCATCCACCTAAGTGATGGGGCGGCATCATCACTATCCTGCCAAAGGGTTGTACATTTGACAATATAGCTTGGTATTTTCTACACATATGCTATCCTATATAAGCATGAATTGCTTAAGCATGTTTTACTTAAGCATTGATCGTACATTCAATATTTTTATATTATGTCTATTGCCTATTGTTATGCCTTTTTATCATGTTGCCTATCTTTTGTAGCATTGCATCCTATATACTTAGTACATTCGAACGTACTAACGCATACTCTATGCCTACATGATATTACCATGTAGGAATCGAAGCTTCATTTGGTCATCATTCTCCTCCACGTAGCTAGTGGTATCCATTCAAGCTAGTTGGTGAGTCTTCATTTGCAAGGGCAACATCTATGTATTAAAGAATATCCTTCTTTTTGGTATACTTTTACTATGAGGGTAAGCCGAGTTGCTTGTCTTGGCCCCCGCTAATTCCTATGTTAGAAGTGTTGTTGGGAAAGTTATAAATCATGCTTCAGCTTGACTTATGATATTCAAGCTATTTAAATATAAGTCTCTTTTATAGTCCCAATTCCCCTTATTTATATTTCTTACATTGTTTTGCATTTCTTACGCGACCAAGGATGTGTAGAGATATGCTACGAGGCTTGTTTGAGGTTCCTTCGGGTTCCCCATTCGCCAGTCACGTCTAGGCCCTAGGCTTGGGTTATTAGAGTGTGATCAACTAGCAACTCTGATACTTTTCATGATTTCAATAAATACAAACATTACTTTAATCATAATAAAGTCACTAAACCCATGAGCCATGCAATAGACCTTTGATAACTCAAGATCCCTTAATAGGATATTATTATCAAACACTTGATAGGTGTCTAATGTTAGTTCAAAATCATGCAATTCAAAAATGAAATCATGAGAGAAAACATAATGTAAATCAACCTACCAATAGTTGGCAACACACTCATGCAAGATACATTGAAACCCCTCACGAAATCTCATAATAGATCATAGATTGTTAGCTCAAAACATGCTTAAGAAGTCACATCTTATGAAATGCAACATGCTTTAAAATCAAGCTCATAATGAGTAACACCCATAAGTAAATCAACTCACAAATATGCAATTTTCATAGAAAAGAAGGTTGGGCACCATAGGTGAAAGGACCCAATGGTGGAGACCCACATACCTTAACTTTGGAGATTTTCTTGATGAAAATTTGAATGATAACTTGAAGCTTGAATGAAGTTCCTGAGATCCGGAATCGAGTTTGGGACATTTGAATTTGGATGGAATATTTGGCTATGTGTTAGAGAGGGTTTTGGGGAATGTATTGAATGTTATGAGGTTGAAAAATGACTAAGTATAGGTGGTTTTATGCATAGGAAGGGTTAGGACCAAGTCCTCAAAGCCTTAGCCGAACTAAAAAAATGGGAAACAAAATGTACTGATCCGTGCCCAGGCCACATCGCGCTAGGGGTGCGGATCACCACTATTTTTTGTCAACTTTAAACAATTAAATTTTGCTACAGTTTCTCTAAAATCGGGATTATACTGATTTCACATTCAATCTCGCCCCTTGATCACAAATATGAAGTCAGATTTTCGATATCATGCACGAATATGAAAATTATGATTATGGGCACTTTCGAAGCATTGGGCAATTTTTAGGGCGTTTCAGTTTACCCTCTAGTACATGGTATTTGGAAGACCTATTTATGTCACTTTATTGTGTTAGACATGTTATGCAATTATAATAATTCTCAAGCATGTTTTATCCTAAGCATTGATTGCACATGGCATATTGAGTTTATGTTGTTTGGTTATGATTAAACACCTTTTTTATTATGGCATATGATCCTTGTTGCATTGCATCCTTTATACTTAGTATAATCAAAACTTCAAACGCATACTCTATTCCTATATTATATCACCTTGTAAGGACCGATGCTCCTATTGATCATACTTCACGTGGCTAGACAAATCACTCAAGTTAGGTTTTGGTGAGTCCTCACATCTAGGGACAATATCTATCTTCTATCATTTTTATGTCAAGACTATATCTTGTATAGTTTGGCTACTTATCTATGAGGGTGAGCCTGGGAAGTGTCTTGGCCCCCGCTCCATTATTTGCAGAGGTGTTGTTGGATATTATGGATGTCTATGTTCAAGTATGACTCATCTTATAATTATATCTGTATGAAAGATTTCCCTTAGTCCCACTCCTCTTTTATTTATCCAACTCTTGTTATTATTTATTTTGCTTCTGCAACCAAGGATGTATGTATGTTACATTCAAGAGGCTTGTTTAGGTTGTCTTCGGACTTCTAATTCGTCATATCACGTCTAGGCCCTAGGCTTGGGTCGTGACATATATGATATGGGTTAATACCCAATTATGACTATGATGATGATTTCAAGGTAAGTTTGACATTACGTATGATCACATATTGTTTATGATATGGCTACAAAAAATTATTGGTGTTTTTACACCTCTATGCGCAAGTATGAATGCGTTGTTCCTATGCATACAAGTATGAAATGAAGCATGATTTATCCTTTTGGCCCAAGCATTTATCATTACAATTTGATTTGGATTTTAAGCCTATGCATACATGATTAAGAAATATAGTTTGACTTTTTAGCCCAAGTATGCATGATAATAATTTGAAAATGCTTCTATATCTAGCATATGTGTGTGTGTGTCTATGTGTATATATATATATGTATATATATATATGTGTGTATATATATATATGTATATATATATATACATGTATATATATATGTAGGCATGTATGTATATATTTCGACTGGATGATGACTTAGCACCAAATGATATTAGAGGTGGGGAACTATCCCCAAGGGTCTTATATAAAGCCTACCTTCCTCATTAATATGTGCCAACATAGGTTCATGTTTATGCTCGTAAGGTGAGGTACTCTCTGAAATGGGTGTTGTTTCTGTACGGTGAGGTGTAGGCTACCTTTGGCAACTACTCTACTCTTTACTTATTGTAAAGGCAACATTAGAATTCTAATTAATACCTCGCTTGGTCTTATATATCGGTTGAGGTCCCATCACTGCTATTTTTATGTATGATGGCATTCGTGCATCATGTATTTAAGGCATATTGTTATGATATTCTTTCCAATATGATTCCTTTCATATATATATATAGATAGATATATATATATGTATGTATGTATGTTCCCTTGTCTTCTAACATTGATATGGAGGGTATCAGGTTCATAAGCATTACACACCCGCATATTTAGTACATCCAAACATACTAATGCATAATTTTTGCCTACATGATCTAACCACATAGGGATAGGAGACTACCGTCATCCACCTCTTTACAACTAGATTGAACTTATGATGATTTATTAGTGGTGAGTCCTTTATTCTAACGATAAGACCTACCTTCTATCTACCTACTTTATGTTATGGCTATCTTATGTCTTTTATTTTGAGGGTAAGCCAAGGACATATCTTGGCTCTTCGTCTGATTTATGACTTAGAATCATTGTTAGATGTCATGTAAAACCCTATGTACGACCTTGATATGTTAATGCTTGTGGAGGTTATGCCTATGTCTTATTTTATGTTAATGGTGTTATGATGTCATGATGAGATGATAAAGTTCCTAAGTCCCTACTGTCATAGCTTGAGTCATATGATCCTGACCCATAGAATTTGATCATTGATATTGAATATGAGAAGGGCAAGTCCCATGTTCTCTATCCCTTTAACTTTAGTCCTGAATCCCATCTCTTAGATTTATGTGATGAAATTGTATGCTAATGAGTCCATATCGCTTATCCCATAGCTTGAGTCATATACTCTTATCCTTAAGCATTACTTATAGATGTTTGAATTGCATTTCTAAACCATTAATTTGTAAATGGATACTATGAGGCTTGTCCTATATGCCCGATAACTCCTAGGCACTAGGCTAGGGTCATGACAGATGCGTACCGTTTGGCTTATTTAGGGCAAGGTTGAGTGTATCTAATAAAGGAGGTATTCTGTGTTTCTAATAAAGGAGGTATTCTTATGCGTAATGGTTTTGAATCATTTTTGGTGGCGGATGTTAAGGTAAAGAAAGTCTTAGGCCCTAAATTGATGGAGTTAAAAATGTCCTTAGTGGATAAGAATATAGAATTCTTTTAACAAGGGGGGGATGGTGTTCTTCGCTATCAAGGGAGGTTATATGTTCCTAATGTAGATGTAATAAGGGAGTGAACTTTGGGTGAAGCTCATAGTTCACAATATCCCATTCACACAGGAGCCACAAAGATGTATAGAGACCTTAGAGAGGTGCATTAGTGGAATGAAATGAAGAAATTTACAAGGAGGTTTATGGTAGGATACCCTAATTTACAACAAGTGAAAGCTAAACACCAAAGGCCTTGTGGCCTTTCCAAACACATTGAAATCCCCACTTGGAAGTGGGTGGATATAAACATGGATTTTGCAGTAAGGTTGCCCCATTTTAAAAACAATATGGCTCACTTTTTCTTATTCTGGATAGGATAACTAAGTCAACTTATTTTCAACTAACTAAGACTTTATATAGTTCCCATGAGTATTCCAACTTGCATATCCATGAGTTGGTAAGGTTGCATGGTGTGTTGTTGTCCATCATATTAGATCATGGTACCCAATTCACTTTTCAGTTTTGGAGGTCATTTAAAAAGGGCCTTGGTACCAATGTGAAGTTAAGAACCATCTTTTATCCTCAAATTGATGGGAAAGTCAAGAGGACAATTGAAACACCTGAGGAAATATTCTTTGGAATTCAAGGGTTATTGGGACAATCATATACTTCTCATGGAATTCACCTAGAATAATAGTTATCACTCTAGCATAGATATGTAACCATTTGAGGCCTTGTATAGGAGACGATGTTTTCATGATCCAAGCCTAGGGCTTATATATGACATGGTGAATAGGAACCAAAAGGGGTCAGAAACAAGCCTCTTAGCATATCATTTACACATCTTTGGTCGCGGAAGAAATTAAACAACAACAAGGGAATATAAATAAGGATAAAGTGACTAAGGGAAGTCTTTCATAGCATAAATCATAAAAAAGTCAAAGCTCAAGCACAATTACATAACTAGTTACAATAACACCTCTAAACATAGACTTGAGCAGGTGCCAAGACACTTTACGGGTTCACTCTGATAGTATAAATATTTCAACATTAAGAAATGACAAAGGAAAGAATAACGTAGCTAGCGTCCCTGAACTTTGAGGACTCACTAATAGCTTGTCTTCAAAATGACCAACTAGCCAAGGGGAGGATGATCATTAGGAGCTTCGGATCCTACATGGTAACATTAAGTAGGCATAGGTTATGCGTTAGTACGTTTGAATATACTAACTATGAAGGATGCAATCTAACAAAAGATAGGCAACATAATTAAAATGCATATACATAAGCATGAGATAGTGTATTGGCAATATGGGCATGCATGATCAATGTTTGAAGTAAAATATACTTATATGAAGACACAGTGCATGTGTAGGAGGAGATCAAAATCATAGACCAAGTATCTTAGTACTTGGAATCCAAGGCCTACTATCCCCTAGGAAGGTGATTAAGGTATCTACCCCTCAATTGGTAGATGGGCATAGCACCCCGCATCAAATTGATGAAGGTATATACCCTTCAACATTGTAGATGGGCATATCACTTGTAACGACCCAAAAATGCTCTCACAAAAGTGCCTCGGAAGTGCCTGAAATCATATTTTCCATATATCTCAAAATCTGTGCATTATTTTGGAAATCCGACTTCATATTCAATTTCGGGGGGTCAAATTTAGGGGATCAATGGTCTAATCCCAATTTTGGAGCAAACAATTTACAATTTCAATTTTTAAAGTGACGAATTCCAGAGAGCAATCTGCATTATAGGTGCGATGCACCTCTTTATAATTCCTGACCAGTTTTTCAAGTTCGATCCAAGACTTTTAAGCAATGGGTCTAACCCTTCCCACACATGAAAATACTTATATGAATCCCTTGTTCCAAATTTTTGAGCTTCTCATTTACTCATTCTTTCTTGACACCTTGCTAGCTTAACCTTATTTGATTACATACCTTGATATTGACCCTGGTCTATCCTTGGACATGTGAACCTTAATTGAGACTAAAAGCCTAAGTTAAGGGTGGCTACAAGTTGTAGCCCTACTTTGAGGAATAGATATTGTGTACTTCACCTCAGGCTAAAAGTCTACGTTGAGGGTGAACCTTATTTTGGTAAAGTGATGACAATGAGGTGGTTAGTTTGAAAATGAAGAATGGAATGAAAAATCATGAGCCGAGTGAAGAAAATGAAAAGAAAAAGTGCCTTGAGTTGAGAAAAAGTAGCAAGAATCGAGTTAGAAATAAGGCACAACTGAGAATACAAAGAAAGCACTCGAGAAAAAGTTTGAAACAGGAGAATAAGGGTAAGTTTATGGAAAAATTTTGTGTTATGAAAACAAAAAGTGTTGGTAAACATAGTTCAAGGATAACTTTTAGTCACTGCTTGCCTAAACTTCCATACCAAAGCCCCCTGAACTAGGATAGCTTTTAGTCACTACTTGCCTAAACTGCCATACCAAAGCCCTCTGAACCTATGTTATAAGACTATAAGTCCTAAAGTGATCTAAATCCACTTTATTACCAAGCCAGAAGATGAGTACAGAGGCAAGCCTATGGTGTTAGTCATTATGCATGAATTTCTTTTGTGAAATTGAGAATGTTTCTTCAATCCCTGAATTCTAAATGCTTCTTGAGCGAGTAAGAGGGACTTCTTTTCTGTGAGGGAATTTGCACCACTTAATTAGCATATGGCTACACCAGTGATTGTGGATGGTCAATGCTCCTTCGCTATCATAGTTGGATTGCCAAATTCATCGTCATGTGTTATTATGCTCATTAACTCTGCAATCCGGTTTTGAAAATGATAGTTGGGTACCTGGATTAGAGTGAATGATGTAATGCCATTGGTGTAAATACTATGTATTTCTCATTATCTCCGTAGATAGAGTCGTGGCTTGAGGACAAGCAACAAATCTAAGTTTAGGGTATTGATATGCTGTCAAAATACAACATATTTGATGCCCCAAACAAGGGATTTCGTGAGTTCTTAATGCGATTTTTTGTGGTTTTTATATGTTTCTATGTTGTTTTTTCAGAAAAGTTAGGTTGGCATGATTTTGAAGAAAAGTTACAGATTTAGCTGAATAAGAGGACATTCGAGTATGAGTCGTAGCCCAAGCTACAAGTCGTAGGATGTGTCATAGCAAGAAACAGAGAAAAAAATCAAAAATCTGCTAAGTAGAGTTCACCTCTACAAGGCCATACTACGAGTCAAAAGTCTCACTACAACTCATATGGTGAAGTCGTAGCAGCAATTGGAGAGCCAAAATGTTGGACCAAAAATTGAAGGCCTAGAATACGAGATGAGCATACGAATCATAGCCCAACCAGATACTGTATTAGTAGGTCGCACTAGTTGAGTGCTAGATGCCAATAATCTAATACGAGACCCTAACTACAACTCGTAGGTCACCCTACGAGTCGTACCTGCGAGAAGTACCTGCTGCAAACTGTCTTTTCTATCTTATTTTTAGGGTTTGTTTGTAAACTCTATAAATACATTAAGTTAGGGTTTTATTATGAGATTCCAGACTAGAGACCATAGAACTTTCCTTGGAATATTATCTTAAGAATATTTTAAGGTTTTTAGCTTACATTATCTTTTTCTCTTGGAAAACCCAATAACATGGAACCTTTTTTGTGCTCTTTGTCAATCTATTAATCTTTTGATTGCAACTTGTGGTCTACTCAATCTTCATTGCATTGGGTAAAATTCTCAATTATGTCATTTATTTGCATTTTTTCTCGTTTTGCCTTAGCCATGAGTAGCTAAGCACCCACAACTTAGGGTTGTGGGAACCACGGGTATTTGACTTGAGATAACCTAGGTTTATTGCATTTCTATGATTGGGGTTTTTCATGTATTGTTTATTTCCCTTAATGATGATTGTTGTTTGGTGGTGGCATACAAACCTCGCCTAGTATCATGATCCCGACATTAGTTTGTACGCCATGGTGGACAACCAAGCGCCATGGTGAAATTCGACCTTCACCTTTAAAGGAGGGCTGGAAGAACCTAGGTTACCATCCTACATGCAAATATCCAATTTTAGTTATGTTATCTAGGGTTATCGAGTCAACAAATAATGGGGAACACAATTCCCAAGTTGTCCCTAAAATTGAGCATTTTCTCATGGCATAGTTTAGTGTTTACTTTACTTTGTTTTTGAATCTCAAACCCTCCCTGCCCCCAATTAGAGATTTTCATTATCGATACTCGAAATGATTGATAGTGAATTCTCATGGTCAAACTTTATATTCCCTGTGGATTCAATCCTAACCTTTTGGTTAGGTTAATTACTGATAACGACCACATTCTTATTGGAGCATGAACATCAGATCAATCATGCGTGGATTTTGAGATATACAAAAATTATGATAATGGACATTTTCGAGCAACATTTTCGGGAAATTTTTGTGGCGTTTTATTATCCTCCCTTAATAACATTCATCCCTGAATGTGAATGAAACATATATGAGATAAATACTCAAGATGAATTCAGCCCAACATATGAATGCAATAATGCACTTAATCATCATTTCAAAATCTCAACATAAGTATCAAAATTACCATGAACTTGTCAATATAAACATGAATGCGTGCAAATGACATAAGGGCTGAAATATAAGACTTGAAATCATATAGGGGACTTGAATTAGTTCCTTAGGCTTGAGTAGAATGGAAGAAATAGGGATATCGCTTTTGCATGTCCGCCTCGTCTACCCATGTGGCACTTTCAACTTGTTGGTTTCTCCAAAGAACCTTGACATCAACAACATCCTTGTTCCTCAATCTCTTCACTTGTCTATCAAAAATTTCAACTGGAACCTCTTCATAAATCAAAATTGTCTTCAACAACAACCACACCATCAAGAGGCACAATAGCACATGGGTTACCCACACACATCCTCAATATAGTAACAAGGGAGACCGAATGAACCATATTCATATCGTTGGGCAACTCCAACTCATAAGCCATCTTACTAATCCTCCTCAACACTTTAAGAGAACCCCCAAATGTAAGACTCAATTTACACTTTTTCCAAAACCAACCACACCCTTCATGTGTGAGACCTTAAAATAGACCGAATCACCAACCTTAAATTCAACATCCATTGTCCTCACATCGACATAGGGGTTTTTGTCGACTTTAGCCTATTTTCAACCTTTTCTTTATCATCCTCACCTTCTACATGGCCTCTATAACTAGATCCGGACCCAACAAAGCCATCTCCCGCACCTCAGACCATCCAACCAGGGACCTACAATGTCTACCATAGAGAGACTTAAAAGGAGCCATACCAATGCTATAATGATTGAGCTTTACCTTGGTACCAAGACCTCTTTGGAAGGACCTCCAAAATTGAGAAAAGAATTTAGCACCACAATTTGATATAGTAGATAACGAAATCCCGTGTAATCTAACCAATTCATGAATGTACAACCTAGCATGATCTTCGGCACCATAAATATTCTTAGCCGGTTGGAAATGAGTCGACTTTTTCATTCTATCAACCACAATCCAAATGGAGTCAAAATGTCTTCTAGTCTTAGGTAACCCAACCACAAAATCCATGTTTATTTCCTCCCACCTTCAAGTAGGAATCTCTATATCTTGAACTAGACCACCTGGCCTTTGACGTTCGACTTTGACTTGTTGGCAATTATGGCAATCGGGTACAAACTTAGCAATATCTCCCTTCATAAGACCCCACCAAAACACTTCACTCAAATCTCTATACATCTTGTTAGAAATAGCGTGAATAGAGTAGGACGAAATATGAGTTTCTTCAAGAATCTATTTTTCCAAGCCATACACACTAGAAAGACACAGCCTACCTTGGAATCTAAGGGCACCATCTCCCCTTTGGGAGAAAACCTCCACCTAAGCATCTCTTACCAGGGATTTCAATTGTAACAAGGCGGAGTCAAGATCTTACTTTTCCTTCACCTCCTCAGTCAATGAAGATTTAGAACAATCTACCACCACCAATCCACCATTATCGACCTTCTCTAACCTAACTCCTAATCTAGCCAACCTATGAACCTCCCTAGCTACCTCTTTTCCGCTATCATCAAATGAGCTAGGATATCCATAGAAACCCTACTCAAAACATCGGCCACAATATTTGCCTTATTAGGGGTGATAATGCACACTCATATCATAATCCTTAAGAAGCTCTAACCACCTTCATTGTCTCAAGTTGAGATCTTTTTGGGTGAAGACATATTAGAGACTCTTATGATCTGCGAACACGTCAACATGCACCCCATACAAATAATGACGCCAAAAATTCAAAGCAAATGCCACGACGGCTAATTTAAGATCATAGGTGGGATAATTCCTTTCATGCACCTTAAGTTGCCTTAAGGCATAAGCTATCAACTTACAAATTTGCATCAAGACACAACCCAAACTAATTCATGAGGCATCACAACACACACCAAACCCTTCCAAACCTTCTAATAGAGACCAGATATGAGCAGAGACAAGCTTATCTGTCAAAGCTTGGAAACTCATTTCACGCTCATCGATCCATGCAAAATTTACCTTCTTTTGGGTCAACTTAGTCATAGGAGAAGCAATAGATAGAGAACCCACTCACAAACCTTGGGTAGTAACCCACTAAGCCCAAGAAACTTCAAATGTCTGATGGAGATAAAGGTCTAGGCCAATTTCTAATTACCTCTGTGCTCTTAGGATCAACCTGAATACTATAACCTGACACAATATGACCTAGAAAGGCAACCTCTTTCCACAAAAACTCATATTTCTCATATTTGGCATACAACTTCTCATCCCTCAAAATTTGCACCATCATCCTCCAGTGACCCATATGCTACTCCTCACTATGGGAATAGATTAAGATATCATCAATAAATAGTACCAGAAACAAATCAAGGTACGGTTTAAAGACCCTATTCTTAAGAGCCATGAAGATAGCCTGTGCATTATTCAGCACAAAAGACATAACCACGAATTCATAGTGCTCATACCTAGTTTGAAAGGCCATCTTGGAAATGCCACACTCCCTCACCTTCACTTGGTGGCGCCTAGATGAAAGATCAATTTTGGATAAGTGAAAAGCCCCTTGAAGTTTGTCAAAAAGATCATCAATCCAGTGTAGAGGGCATTTATAATTTATGGTAACTCTATAAGTTATCGGTAATCAATGCACATTCTAAGAGAAAAATCCTTCTTATTTACAAACAACACCGGTGCTCCCCAAGGGGATTGGTAGGCCTAATAAAACCCTTCTTGGTCAAACCCCTTAATTGCTCTTTCAACTCTTTTAACTCCATCGGGGACGTATAGTAAGAGTGAATAGAAATGGGTTAAGTATCGGGAAGGAGATCTGTGCCAAAATCTATTTCCTTTTAAGGAGGAACACCAGGAAGCTCATTAGGAAAGACATCAAGGAACTCATTTACCACCGAACCGAATCCATAGGAAGGACTTTGGACTCAACATCCCTAACCCTCGTAAGATGATAGAGTCACCCCTTGGAAATCAACTTTTAGGATTTAATGGATAAAATGAATCTACCCTTGATTGCCACATCATGACTCTCCCGCTCAAGGATGGATTCATTAGGAAATTGGAACTTAAATCTATAGGTTCTACAATCAATAGAGGCATAATATTCATGTAACCAATCCATCCCAAGAATGATATCAAAATCTACCATATCCAACTTAACAAAATTACAGGGCAACATTTTATTTAAAATGAAATGGGCCAGTTCCTATAGACCCTTATAGCAAAAATAGATGCACGAATGGGAGTAGACACCTCATAAGGCTTACAAAATAATTCAGGTTCAACATGAAACTTTTTGGCAACAAAAGGAGTAACAAAAGAAAGAGTGGTACCCGGGTCTATCAATGCATGCACATCAAAATTAAACACTTTTAACATACTGGTGACACATCATGACATCACCTACCCTTTGTCACCCTTGTACAGCATAGAAATAGTTGTGCCTTGGGACACCACCTTGTTGGCCTCCTCTTCCCAAAGGAATTGTATTTGCTCCTCGGCCTTGTAGATGACCATACCTATCCTTATGCTGTGCACATGGACAATCTATCACCTTATGACCCACTTAACCACACCCATAACAAGCATTGGTGTCCCTCAAACATGGAACATCATGGCCACTACCACATATTGGGCACCTAACATTAGCGACCATACCACCATCACCTTAGGGTTTTAGGTTGTCATTAGCAAACCTTCTATTTGGAGCATTTGAAGATCCTTGGTCTTGATGAAATCGGTCACACTTTGGACTTTGGAACCTCCCTTTAAAACGGGTCCTCTTGGTCTCAACACTTCCTTCCTTTCTCAACTACTTCCCCTCTAATTGTCCGTCAGAAGTTATGAGGCGGGACACGTCCAAATCATCTGTCAACATGGTAACATGACATTCTCTATTTACCAAGTCGGACACACCCATCACAAACTTGTTCATCCTAGACCTTGGCTCGGCCACCTATTGTGGAGCATATTTAGATAGTAGGTTAAACATGAGGGCATACACCCTCACACACATGGACCCTTCCTTCAAATTCATGAACTCCATTATTTTGGCCTCCCTTATATCAAGAGGGAAGAACCAGTTGAGAAATGGCGCCTTAAACTCCTCCAAAAGGATCACATTGTTTTGCTCCTTCTACTCCTTCAATTGAGTAAACCATATTTGAGCAACCCCCTTGAGTTGGTAAGTTGTCTTCTCTGCCTTCTCCTCCGATCTAACACCCATAATCGACATCACTTTGTACACTTCATCAATATATTCTTATGCTTCCTCATCCACTTTAGACCCACGGAACATTGGTGGGTTCATCATTATGAAGTCCCTTACCCTAGATGCCGGAGTAGGAGCATGAGGGGCATGGGCCCCTTGGTTGATTTGATTGGTCATAACATGAGGTAGCATGGCAATAGCATCCCGAAACTCATCATGAGCCAATTGTTCTTCGGGTGTACGAGCTCTTCTTCTTCTTAAGATAAGCAGGATCTAGCATAGAAAAGAAAATTCATTATGGGAAAGCCTTACCTTAACTCTATAACACGACATAAATCAAGAAGAAGGGAAACATTTCGTAAAATGCCTCATAGCCTCTTACTCATAATTGTGGTGCACTTCACAACCATGAATAAGACTCTAATCAATGTGATGTGTTAGATGCCAAGGAACATTAACAACTTAGTACTCTAATTCAAAATTTGTCATGACCCAAGCCTAGGGCCAAGACGTGACACGACGAATAGGAACACAAAGGGGCCCCAAACAAGCCTCTTAGCATATCATTTACACATCCTTGGTTGCGAAATCAATTAAGCAACATTAAGAGAATAGAAATAAGGATAAAGGGACTAAGGAAAGTCTTTCATAGAATAAATCATAAAAGAGTCAAAGATCAAGCACAATTACATCATTAGTTCCAACAGCACCGCTAGACATAAACTTGAGCGGGGGCCAAGACACTTTCCAGGCTTATCTCAAAGTATAAAGAGTTCAACAATTAGAAATGAAAAATGCAAGAATAACATAGCTAATGTCCCCGAACTTTATGGACTCACCAATAGTTTAGAATCAAAATCACCAACTACCCATGGGGAGGATGATCTGAGGAGCTCCAATTCCTACATTGTAACATCATGTAGGCACAGGGTATGTGTTAGTATGTTTGAATGCACTAAGTATGTATGATGTAATGCAAAAAGAGATAGGCAACATAATCAAAATACATATACATAAGAAAGAGACGGTGTATTAGTAACACAATATGGATGATCAATGCTTCAAGTAAAACATCCTTATATAGAAATATAGTACATGTGTAAAAAGAGAACAACATCATAGACCAAGAAACATAGTACTTGGAATCGAAGGCCTACCACACCCTTGGAAGGCAATTGACGTATCTAGTCCTCAATTGGTAGATGGGCATAGCACCCCCGCATCAAAATGCTCAATTTATATACTCCTCATCATGGTAGATGAGCATAGCACCACCCATTGTAGTGGTCAAGGTATATACCCCTTAATTGGTAGATGGACATAGCACCCTCCATATGGACATAGCACTCTCCATGATAGTGGTTGAGGCATAGCACCCCCTCAATAAGGTATGGTCAACTTGCAATCCTAAAGATACATTTAATGACTTCATCATATAAATACATTCCTTTCATCATCGTAAAGTCGCTTGACTCATAGGCCATACATTAGATCATCAATAACTCAAGAACCCTTAACTGGACTTTTTGATAAACACTTGGTGGGTTTGTAATGCTAGTTCAAAACCATGCATTTGAAAAGCCAAATCATGTGACAAAAATCAATGTAAAACCACCCACCAACACTTGGTAATACCCTTATGCAAGATACATCAAAAACCTCATCAAATCACATAATATATCATAGATTCATAGCTCAAAAAATGCTTAAATTGTCATAATTTTATGAAGCTATAATATAGTTTATAATGAAATTCATGAAAAGTAATACCCATAAGTAAATCAACTTAGAAATGTTCAATTTATGTAAAAAGGAAGCTTGGTCATCATGGGTGAAAAGATCCAATGGTTGAAACCCACATACCTTAACTTTGGAGATTTTCTTGATAAACATTGGAATGAGAAGTTGAATATTGAATGAATTACTTAAAATCCGGAAGTGAGTGGGACACTTGAATTCGGTGAAATATTTGGCTAAGTGTTTGAGAGGGTTTTGGGGAATTTCTTGTATGTTATGGTGTTGAAAATGACTAAGTATAGGTGTTTTTACATTTAGGAAGGCTTAGGCCCCAGATACCAAGGACTTGGACCGAACTAAAAAACCATTGGCAACAAAATATACTGGTCTGCGCCCTGGCCGCTTCGTGCTAGGGGCGCATGTCGATTCAGTTTTTCGTAATTTTTAGAAAATATAATTTTTATACGATTGCTCTAAAATTCGGGTTAGACCCATTCCCTACTTAATTTTGCCCCCTGATCAGGAATATGAAGTCATATTTTTGATATCACGCACGGATTTAAAGATATATGGATATTATTACTATGCGCATTTTCGAGGCACATTTTTGAGCACTTTTTGGGGCATTTCAGATGTAGATCACTGGTGGATTGGTTTGAAGTTAGTGAGATGGCTTTAATTGGCATCGACTTGGTCTTAGATGCAATGAAGAAGATGAGACTTATAAAGGAGAGATTAAAGACAACACAAAGTCGCCAAAAGTCATATTTCCATATTAGGAAGAGGGATCTTGAGTTTGGTGTAAATAATTTAGTCTACTTAAAAGTTTTACCCATGAAAGGTCTGCTCTAGTTTGATAAGAAGGGGAATTTGTGCCCTGAATATATAGGGTCCTATACGATCCTTAATTAGATAGGTAAGGTGGCTTAAGAAGTGGAGTTATCGTTGGAAATAGGTATGGTTAATCTGATGTTTCATATATCAATTTTTCAAAAGTTTATGGGAAATCCAAGTTCAATTGGTCTATCTAGAAATGTGAGTGTTAAAGAAACCTTGACTTATTAAGAGGTTCTAGTTTAGATCTTTGACGAGCAAGTGACTAAGTTCAGGAATAAAAAAGTCTTATTTGTCAAAATCCTTTAAAGGAATCAATACTTTTCAAGTGACACATGATAAGAAGAATTAGATATTATAAAAATACCATCACCCTTTCACTCTACTCAAGACTATGGTATTAAGTTATTCATTCCCAAAATCTCATTTTCCATGCATTTCAGTTTTCCATGACATTATGCAAGCATAAGCATTTGCGATACTACATTGGAGTGATATTAACCATACAAGTTTGAAATTTCCATGCAAATGAAGATTGTGTTGCTTTATTACATTCACGCTGGGTTGTTAGATGTTTTTTCATCTCACTTAACCTTGCTTTTATCTCATTCAAAGACATATGTTCCCAAGAGGGAGATACAGTAATACCCCACATGCTAGAAGGTCATAATGTGAAAAAACATGGTGCAATAATGTAGAATCAAAATCTACATCATATGGTTATATTTATGGGTCACAGGTAGGCCCTGGAGGTGGGATAATGACTTGGTGGAAATTTGGAAGACTAGGTTGAATACAAAATGTCCTTATGGGCTGCATGTAGGACAATGAGTTGTGGTTAAGAATAAGCAAAATGGTTCAACGAAGTATAACTAGGAAAAAACCCCTTATAGGTCGTGGATTTGTTGACGAACCATAATGGGTTCATCGTTTGAAATCGCGATATGAGAAACTTTCTAAGTGTTGGATGATTCCACCCAGGGTATGGACAATTCATAGATAGAACTATAGGTGACAAAATGCTTATTGATTGAGGTTTAGAATCTCAATTTTTGAAATTATGGGGTGTAACTAGGACAAATCCCCTATCTATGAGTCGTAGATAGGACTATAACTCGTATCGCATGAGTTATGGTTTTACCACGAAAGTTTTAATGAAAGGTATTTTAGACGTTTCCCTATATCTTAAGTCCCAAACTATATCATTTTAGCTCCTAAAACTACCTATATCAGCCTAAAACAACCCAATCTCCCCTTAATCCAATCATTCTCCTAAAATTCGAAGTCACAAACTCCTACAAGTAATCTCAAGGTTTCCATTGAAGAAAAAAGCTTGATTTTAAAGGTTTCTTTTTCCAAGATCATGTTCCTTCAATAGATTTCCATTCTAGTTATGTGGGTTTTATTCATGTGTTCCTTGCACTTGTGAAGCCCAAGTATTTGCACTTATCTACTTAGTTTCAAGTTATGAAAATTTTACAAGTTATATGGTATCTCTTAAAATTCATATATTATTTTGTATGAAATGTCATGTAATTTATTCTATTAGGAAATTATGTTCAATTATGAAAGGTTGATAGTTTATATGATGCTTATGACTTATTCTTAGGTCTTTGAAAGTTTGTGGTGGATCGTTTAATGAATAGTTCGAATTGATTAATTTTATGATATTTATGCATAATCCTCTTGCATTTACATGATTTAAAATCTAAATGCAATGAACCCACCTAGTTTTACATTATGTCCCAATCAAGTATGTTTAAAGTGATAAGGGTTTCAATTGAAAATTTATGACTGTGAAAAAAATTATAGAAGCCCTTTTTACAAATATATGAATGATGGTAAAAGGAAAATTCTCATCCAATGATGGATCTTTCTCATGAAAGGATAGTTTTCACTTGAATAAATCATAAATGTTTTGATGAGCTGCTACTATTATGATGAAGTTATATTTTAAACCTTATGAATGTTATATGCATATGAATATGTTTATTAATATTTCATGGGATTTGACTTAGCTTCAAATGGGATATGAGGTGGGGTTTAGTAAGGGAACTCTAGTATCAATCTCATGCCTTATTAACTATGTGCCACCACAGAGGCCTTTGTTGCTAGGCTAGTGTATCCACAAAATCCCTAATGATAAAAGAAAGAATGAAGGCATAAGTTGACAGAATTTTACCTGTAAAGTAGTCTTTACGGCCAATGTATGAGCAGTATGCGGGTATCATGACCCAAGCTAGGCCCTAGGTATGACACGATGAATGAGATATCTAAGGGAACCCGAAACAATCCTTCTTAGTATGTCATAGACATTCAATGTAATACAAGAAGATACATAAGCGGAAGCTGACACATAATCATAAATTGAAACATAAAAGTGATAAAAGGTACATAAGATATAGGAATCATACTTCACATCTAACAAGATTCTAAATTTTTAGTTGGCTGAGGGTTGAGGCATGTCCCCAACTCATTCTCAATGTAAGTAAAAAGATAGTTTCAACATAATATGAAAGTTGGATGATAGAAGGTTCATCCAATCTAAGTTTGAGAACAATCCAAATCTACCAACGGGGATAAGGAGGAAGGTAGTTACATGTACCTACTTTACGATATAATGTTGGTTACATTTGATTGTACTAAGTATGTAAGCATGCAATACAATAATGATAAATAACATCAATAATTGCAGATTAATAATACATGAACAACAGCATATATATAGAATCATAGTAGAGAAATGTATCATTATACCAATATTCCTTGAGTGTAATGATGCATTATATCATACTTCATCAACATATGTGAGAATGTCACCATTATCAACAATAAGACCACATGAGCTATAACATGGAATAGATATGTTGGCCCTACATCAATAAAAGGATAGCCTACTTGCCAAGGTAGGATTCTACATGTCATATCGTAAGCTACATGTGGATCCACTAGAAGCCCATATTGGGAACATCATCATTCCTATGGTGGCACATAATTATGAGATAATGGAATTTACTTTAAGGAGTTATGCCTCAACTAACAGATGAGTCATAATCCCAAGGTCCTCTTGGTTCTATGACAATATCCCATAGAGTACATAGTATATGCACATTAAGTCATATTAGTATAAAATCATCATAAGAATTCCAATGCATCATAATTCATACATGTATAACATCATCGTAAGCTTGATCATAGTCTCATAGTTCATAAAAGTATGCATAGGAATAGCTCATTTTATTCTAGGGTTCTAGGTCGCCTTTTGGAATCCTGTATCTCCTAGTAGGGACCCCAGATCAACCTCTAGGTACTAAATCCCCATATTTTAATATACTAATGTCCCAGGTTTCTTCTCAAACTCCTAAACCAACCCTTTCGACAACAAGTCAACCTTTTGGTCTTAAATCCCTTATTCATAATCATACGATTATTTAAAAACCTTCTACAAACATGATCATGTGATGAGTGAAAGGAGAATAGCATGGATTCATAAGTAATAAGCTCAACGTTACGTTAAATTGAGTAAATAAAAGTATAATTATTGAATTAAAGATCATTTGAATAATAAATGAAGCAATCCATTCAAGATTCCCATACACATCATAGCATATTGAGAAAATCCATGTGAATCATGTAACTCATGTAAATTGGAAGTAACTCATACATATATTTGTGTATGAACATAATTTATATCATACTTATAGCACTTTAAATCAAAGTTATTAAAACCCTAATTTGATCCAACTTGAAATTAATGAATTAGTATGAAAATAGATTAGGATCAATAGGTGAAAGTTACCCATGAATTAATCCCACATACCTAAACAAAAACTGAATGATTAAAGATGAAGTTCACTTTAATTTTTGGAGATCTTTAATGAATAATTCACTAGAGCTTGAGAGGAGACTTGAAAGTGATTTGAATGAGTGATTTTATGTCTAAATGTTGGAAATAGTATTGGAAGGAGTAAGATGAGTTCGGATAGCATTAAATAGGTAATTGTCTAATAATCTATCCAAAATGAAGTTGAAAAATTAGGGAAAGGAGCCAAATACCCTTATGAAAACATGAGTTAGATAAGCATCATACTGCATGAAACCACCAGCATGACCCGTGGTGAGATTCATGGTTTATGCCTTAAGATAGAAAAGTTGAGCAGCTTGTGGTGCACTCCACAAGACCCTCCATTCGTTGTAGTGTTCACCCCATGATATGGAGGGTTCCGTGGTGGAACACTTCTCCATGGAAACACGAAATCACAACAAAGGTCCCTTCCACAATACCTTTCACGAATGGTGTTGTGCACCATGGTGCATAAAGTGTGTCTTGGTGGGCACCCTAGGCCAAAATCTCTAAGAAAATTCTTTTTAAGCCATGGTTTCACCTTCTAATATATAGGATGATATGATATCTCCCTCTTGGATTCATTTCTCCTCTAATAAGATAAGAGTTAGCTCGAATGTAGAAAATTTTGGTATTAACAACCCAACATGAGTGCACAATGCAATTTAATATCAAAATCATAATGCCTTCAAAATTCTTGCATTGAAAGTAATTTAAAATCAGTGTCATGAGCATGTATGTACATTATGACATAAGTTTAAAGAAATGAAAAAATTTGTACTATTTGAGCATGAAGAACCTATTACTTTAGATTTGAGTAGAATGGAAACAATAAGGGTATCATTGCATTATATTCGATTCTACTTCCCATATAGCACTTTAGACTAATTGGTTCCTCCAAAGGACTTTAACTAATGAAACTTCCTTTTACATAGCCTCTTCATATGTCGATCCAAGATCTCAATCAGAACATCCTCATAGGTGAGACACCCTAAAATATGCTTCGGAATGTCCCATAATTGTAATTTCCATATATCTCAAAATCCATGCGTGATCTCAAAAATTTGACTTCATATTCCCAACCGGGGGCAAAAATTGAGTGAGAAATTGGTATAACCCAGATTTTAGAGGATTTGTAATGGAAGATCATTTTTGCTAGTTTTTTATTTCCAGTGGCTGCCCAGGCCTAGTGCGCGATGTGTCTGGGGCATGCCACTGTGTATTTCCAAGTCCATGTCTAGTCCGTGACACGCTAGGGGCGCAAAAAAGTGTATTATTTTCCTTAATTTTTCTATTGGGACCAAGGGTTTTGGGTTCATAGTCTCATGCCCACATAAGAGTGAAACCACTCACACTTATCCATTTTTCAACTCTATAACTCACAAAGCTCAGTCTCAAATCCCTCCAAGACTCTATCAATTCTACCACACAAATCTAAGGATCTCAAGATCAACATTGGGACTCAAGCATTTATTCCAAGGCCTAGGACTAATTCAAGTACACCTCAAAGAATTCAAGGTTTAATATATATGTGTTTCATCCATTGGGTCCTTTCACCCATAGAGGCCAGCCTTCCCTTTTCACGAAAATTGCATATTTTCAACTTGTATTATCTATAGGTATCTCTTATCATTGATAATGCATATAAATTTTGTTGGGGTTTTATGAAGTATTGATTGATTATCCATGACTATTTATTTCAAGCTTGTTCCATGAATTGATTATGTCTATTGAGACTATGCATGTTTTGAGCTATGAAACTATGAATTATCATGAGCTTTTGTAATGGATTTCAAGCTACCCTACATGAAAGTTTTGCTATATGTATGGTGGGCTAATTTGCATTGAGTATACTCATCTAATTTCACTCTTGAATTGCATGATTTTGAACAAGAATCATGAACCAACCATGTGTTTGATAAAATGATATGAAAAGAATTCTCAAGTTATTGATGATGCATTATAGGATTTACAAGTCAAGTGACTACGTGATAATTAAGGTCTGTCAAGTATGTAATGAATTTGTGAAAAGTATGTATGATTTTACAAGTATGAAGTTAAACCCTATTTCAAGGTTTCTACCTCTTGTGAGCCATTCATGTATGATTTTAGGTTACTACTAAAGGTCAAACATGTTTATGAGCTACCCAGTAATGTTCTTACAAGATATTAATGTTATGATTAAAGTATGGTTATTTCAAATATTCCATCGGGGCTTGACTCAAGGGGGTCCTTACATAAAGTCTTTAGTCTCTAAAATATGTACCTCTGTAGGATAATGATTATTACCCTTGCAATAGTATTGGATCCATCTAGTTAATGTTATCATGTTTGGTTTGCCTTGCCAAGTTGACCACACTTCATCGGGGGGTGTCATGCCTGATCACCTAAACTAAGGGGGTGTTAGGCCTCGGAGTCCAAGTTGTAGCTACTTGGACTATGTTGGTTAAGGTTACTTCCCACATATGTATGATCTATATATATTTTGCAAGATGAATGCTTTACAAGCATCTTTGATTATGAGTATTGATCAAGCATGCTATATTGAGATTGTATATCCATTGTTTGTGATTATGCATTTTGATTATATTGGGTCATTTCTTGTTGCATTGCATCCCGCATACTTAGTACATTTAAATATACTAACACATACTCTATGCCTACATGATATCACCATGTAGAGACCAGAGCTCCTTTTGATTATCCTCCACGTGGATAGGTCAATACTTCGGAAATAAGCATTGGTGAGTCCTCAATTCTAATGACACTATCTACATTACTCTTGCTAATTTGAGACTTCATCATGTTGAGCACTTGTTATTATGATGGTGAGCCCGAAAAGAGTCTTGGCCCCCAGTCCATTCCAAGCTAGATGTGTTGTTAGATATTATGATGTACTTATGCTATTAGCTTGACGCTTTCATGCTATAAGGGCTATCAAAAATTTCCCTTAGACTCACTTCCCTTTTATTATATCTCTTCATTTTGTTTACTTTGCTTCCGCGACCAAAGATATGTGATTGATATTCTAAGATGCTTGTTTGGGGTATCTTCAGGTTCCTCATTCATCGTGTCACGTCTGCCCTAGGCTTGAGACATGACAAACTCAATATCAGAGTACTTGGTTGTTAATAGTACTCAAAAATCCAACACACCGCATCGATTAGAGTCTTATTTATGATAGTGAAGCGCACCACGGCATTAAATAGGAGGCTACAAGGTGTTTGAGGAAATGTTTCATTTCTTTGTTGTCTATATTGTGTGCTATTGGTATAACTATAAGGATTTTCCGCTAACAAATTCTCTTGTTTCCTTCTAGATTATGCGGATTCCAAGGGGATGTCTAAGGAGAGGCCATACTCCCGAGAAGAAACTGACCCCTCCCGTTCCTTAAGCTCCTTAAGATGGAGGGGTTTCCCCTGGAGGGTTCCTAGATGCTATTACAATGTTAGCATGTGTTGTGACCAACCAAATAAGCCAAGGGGTCCAAGCCCTCATGCTCCCACTTAGGCCTCTGGGGTGAGGGATTTCATAAGAATGAACCCACCGAAGTTCCATGGAACCAAGCTGGAAGAGGATCCACAAGAGTTCATTAAGAAGGTGTATAAAGTGCTATATATCATATGGGTCAATTTGGAGGAGAAAGCAGAGTTAGCATCCTACTAGCTGAAAGGTATGGCCCAAATTTTGTTCACCCAATGGTATTTGGAGAGGATAAATGATATGTTATTCTTTGGGAGGAGTTCAAATTCAGATTCCTCAATTTGTTCTTTCCTATCGAGTTAAGAGAAGCAAAGATGACGGGGTTATGAACCTTAAGCGAGGTTCCATGAGTGTGAGGGAGTATGCCGTCAAGTTCAACAAGTTTTCCAAGTATGTTCCACATTTGGTGGCCGACACTAGAACTAGAATGAACAAATTTGTATCAAGAGTGTCCAACTTGGTTAATAAGGAGTGTCGTACCGCCATGCTAGTAAGTTATATGGATTTGTCACGACACATGACTTATACCAAGAAAATCGAGCGGTAAAAGCTTATAAAAATAAGAAGTGGTGAGTCCAAGAAGGCTCGTTTTAAAGGTGGTTTCCAATGTTACAGGGGTGGCCGATTTCCCCAAGGCCATAAATTCCAAGGACAAGGGTCTTCCAATACACCTAATAAGAGATTTACTAATGATAATCCAAGATTCCAAGGTGGTAATGGTGGGATGACTCATCCTAAGTGCCAAAGATGGGGTAGAAACTATAGTGGCTAATGTTTGAGAAACTCATATGCTTGCTTTGGATGTGGAAAAGTGGATTACAAGGGTATTGATTATCCTCATGCTCAAAACAAAGGTAGAGATGGTCGTCCTCAAGGTCAAGGTTCTAATACGGGTCCAAGGGCAAAGGGAGGCCAACAAGGGGGTGCTCCACGACAAAATAAATTCTATGCTCTTCAAGGAAGTCAAGGGTTGGAAGAGATCCTGATGTCATCGCCGGTATGTTAAAGGTTTTTGATTTTGATGTATATGAACTAATATACTCAAGATACGACGTCTTCTTTCATTACTCCTTTTATTGCCAAAAAGCTTCATGTAAGTCCTGAATTGTTGTGTGAACCCTATTAAGTGTCTACCTATGTTGTTGAGTCCATTGTTGCTAAAAGATTTATAGAACTTGTCCCATGTTCATATTGCATAAGGTCTTGCCTTGTGACTTTGTTGAATTAGATATGGTGGATTTTGACATATTTCGTGGGATGGATTGGTTGCATGCATATTATGTTTCTATTGATTGTTAATCCGTAAGGTTAAGTTCCAATTCCCTAATGAGCCCGTCCTTGAGTAGGAAAGCAGTGATGTGGTGGTCAAGGATAGATTCATTTCTTGTCTTAAAGCCAAAAAATTGATTTCAAGGGTTGCCTTTATAATCATGTGAGTGTTAGGGATGTTGAGTCCAAAGTCCTTCTTATTGAGTCAGTTCTGGTGGTCAATGAGTTTCTTCATGTCTTTGTCAATGAGCTTCTTGATGTTCCTCCCAAAAGGGAAATAGACTTTTGTAGATACCTCCTTTCTAATACTCAACCCATTTCCATTCCCCCTAACCATATGGCCCCGGCGGAATTGAAGGAGTTGAAGGATGAACTAAGGGATTTATTGGAGAAGGGTTTTATAAGGCCTAGTAAGTCACCTTAGGGTGCACCAGTGTTATTTCGGAAGAAGAAGAATGTTCTCTTAGAATGTGCATTGATTACCAACAACTAAACAGGGTTACCATAAAGAACAAGTATCCTCTATCAAGGATTGATGACCTTTTTGATCAACTACAAGGGGTCAGTCACCTTTGTAAGATTTATCTTTGGTCCAAGTACCACCAAGTGAGGGAGTGTGATATTCCCAAGATGGCTTTTTAGACTAGGTATGGGCACTTTAAGTTTGTGGTTATGCCCTTTGGTTTGACTAATGCACTGACTATGTTTATAGATCTTATGAATAGGATCTTTAAACCCTACCTTGATATGTTTGTGGTGGTCTTTATTGATTTACTCCAGGAGCGAGGAAGAGCATGTGAATCATTTGAGGGTGATGTTGCAAATTTTGAGAGGGGAGAGCTTGTTTGCTAAACATGTAAAATGTGAAGTTTGGTTGAAAGGGTTTGTTTTTCTAAGGCATGTGGTATTGGGTGATGGCATTAAGGTGGATCTCAAGAAGACGGAGGTTGGGCAAAACCCTTGACTCCATCAGATATTACGAGTGTCTTGGGTTTAGTAGGGTACTATCAGAGGTTTGTGAATGGCTTTTTTTCTATTGCTTCTCCTATGACAATGTTGACCTAAAAGAAGGAAAAATTCCTATGGAACGATGAATGTGAAAAGACTAGGTAAACCTTGAATGCTAAGGTTGTCTCCCTTGTATCATGGTTGTACTGGAAGGGTTGGAAGGGTTTATGGTACATTGTGATGCATCAAGAATCGGGTTGAGGTGTTTTTATGCAAAATGATATGGTAATAGCATATGCCTTGAGACAACTTAAAGTGCATGAGAAGAATTATCCTACCCATGATCTTAAATTGGCAGCCATAGTATTTGCTTTGAGAATTTGGTGTCACTACTTCTATGGGGTTCATGTTGATATGTTTACCAACCACAAGAGTCTCCAATATGTGGTCACACAAAAAGATCTTAAGTTGAGAAAAAGAAGGTGGTTAGAGCTCCTTAAAGACTATGATATGAGTATGCATTATCATCCCGACAAAGTTATTGTTGTGGCCGATGCTCTAAGTAAAGTGTCCATGGGTAGTCTAGCTCATATTGATAAGGATGGCAAAGGGGTGGCTACAGAAGTCTACCAATTGGTTAGATTAGGGCTTAAATTTGATGTAGATGAAAATGGTGGTGTAGTGGTTGTTGATGGCTCTTAATCTTTTTTGATTGAGGATGTAAAGTTAAAACAAGATCTCGACCCTGCCTTGATAGAATTGAAGGCCTTGTTGAAAGAAGGTAAAGTGGAGGTTTTCTCCCAAGGGGGAAATGGTGCCCTTAGGTACCAAGGTAGATTGTGTGTGCCTAATATTGATGACTTAAGGGAGTTGATCTTGAAGGAGGCCCATAATTCATCCTATTCTATTTACCCTGGTTCTACAAAGATGTATAGAGACTTTAGAGAGGTGTACTTGTTGGGTGGTAAGAAGAGGGACATTGCCAAGTTCATATCCTGATGAAACAATTGCCGCCAAGTGAAAGCTGAACATCAAAGCCCGGGTGGCCTAGCCAAGACTAGAAACTCCTACTTGGAAGTGGGAAGAGATCACTATGGATTTTATGGTTGGGATGCCTAACACTAGGAAACATTTTGACTCTATTTGGGTTGTTGTGTATAGAATAACAAAGTAGGCTCAATTTCTACCGATCAAAACAACTTGTGGTGCCAAATATTATGCCAATTTATATATTCATGAGTTGATTAAATTGCATAGGGTGCCCTTGTCTGTTATTTCGAATCATGGTGCTCAATTCACTGCTCACGTTTGGAGGTCCTTCCAAAGTGGTCTTGGTACCAAGGTTAAGCTTAGCAAGGCTTTTCATCCTCACATGGATGGTCAAGCCAAGAGGACTATCCAAACTCTTGAGGATATACTTAGAGCTTGTGTTTTAGATATTAAGGGTAGTTGGGATGAGCATCTTCCACTTATTGAGTTTTCTTACAACAATAGTTAGCACTTTAACATTTGTATGGCTCCTTTTGAAGCTTTATATGGTAGGCATTGTAAATCCCCGGTTGAATGGTTTGAAGTAGGGGAGAGGGCTTTGCTACGTCCGAATATTGTTATGGAAGCCTTGGAGAAGGAGAGGTTGATATGGGAGAGATTGAAGAAAGCTCAAACTACACAAAACTCCTAGTCTAATGTGAGGAGAAGGGATCACGAGTTTAAGATTGGTGATTGGATATACTTGAAAGTCTCGAGCAAGAATGGTGTTGTTCGATTATGCAAGAAATGGAAATTATGCCCAAGGTTTGTGGGTCATTATAAAGTTTTGAGGAGAGTTGGTAAGGTTGCATATGAGTTGGAGTTGCCTATGGAGATGAATATGGTTCATCCGGTCTTCAATGTGTCTATGTTGAGAAAGTTTGTAGGTGACCCAAGCGCTATAGTGCCCTTAGATGTTGTGGGTGTTGTAGACAATACTTTGACCTATGAGGAGGTTCTGGTGGAGATTTTGGATAGACAAGTGATGAGGTTGAGAAACAAAGATGTAGCTTCCGTCAAGGTCCTTTGGAGGAATCAACAAGTCGAAAGTACTACATTGGAAGCCAAAGCAGACATGAAGAAGTGATACCTATATCACTTCCATTCTACTCAATTCAAAGATAGTTATTTAAGTCCCCTATATAAAATCAAGTCTTAAGTTTCATCCCTCATGTCATTTTGCATACAGTCACGTTTATGATAACAAGTTTATGGTGATTTTTGACATTCACGTTGAAATTTTGAAAACAAAGTCTAAATGCGTTTGTTGCAGAATGTCAGGCTGAAATCTTCATAATTTCTTCTCTTATGCTTGTTTCTTTGACATTCGGGGATGAATGTTTCCAAGGGGGAGATATTGAAATGCCCCAAATTTGCTTCAGAATTCCCTACAATCATAATATTTATATATCTCAAAATTCGTATGTGATCTAAAAATCCGACATCATATTCTGGATTGGGGGCAAAATTGAGTGGGAAATGGGTATAACCCAGATTTTAGAGGTCTCGTAGCGAAAAATAATTTTCATTAATTTTTTATTACGAACGGTTGTCCGTACCTAGGGCGGAACATGCCTGGGGCGTGCCACTATCTATTTCCAAGTCTGCATTTGGTTTGTGATGCCTCAGTGGCATGGACCAATGTATTACTTTCCTTATTTTTTCTTTTTTCGGACAAGGGCATTGGGGTCATAGCCCCATGCATGTCTTAATCATGAAATCACCCATACTTCTCTATAACTCACAAAACCGTCTATCAAACCTCTCTAAGACTCTATCCATTTTCTCATTCAAATCTAAGGATCTCAAGCTCAACTTTGGGACTCAAGGATTCATTTCAAGGTCAAAGACTACTTCAAGATCACCTCAAAGAATTCAAGGTTTAAGGTATGTGAGTTTCATCTATTGGATCCTTTCACCCATTGATCGCAACCTTCCCTTTTCATGAAAATTGCATGTTTTCAAGTAGTATTACCTATGTGTATCTCTTATATGGATTATGAATATAAATTATGCTGGGGTATTATGAAGTACTGATTGATTGAGCATGACTATCTATTCCAAACTTGTTCCATGAATTGATTATGTCTATTGAGATTATGAATGTTTTGAGTTATGAAATTATGAATTATCATGGTCTTTTGTAATTGATTTCAAGGTACCCTATATGAGGGTTTTACTACATGTTGGTTGGTTGATTTTTCATTGAGTTTACTCATCTTATTTCACTCTTGAATTGCATAATGTTGAACAAGCATCATGAGCCCACCATATGTTTGATAAAATGACAAGACAAAAATTCTCAACTTGTTGATGATCAATTACATGATTTACAAGACAAGTGACTTCATGATGATTAAGGGCTTTCAAGTATGTATTGAATTCATGAAAAGATTCTACAATTTTACAAGTATCAAGTTAAGCCCATTTCAAGATTTGTACCTCTTGTGAACCATTAATGTTAAAGAAAGGGTGCATGTATGAGTAGGGTCTACTGTCATATTAACGTTAGGCTCACTACTAGAGGTCAAGCATGTTAATGAGATACTCGAGTCGTGTTCTTACAAGCTATTCATGTTATGATTAAAGTATGATTACTTCAAGTATTCCATGAGATTTGACTTAGTACCAATTGAGGATGAAGATGGGGCCTCGACTCAAGGGATCCTTACATAAAGACTTTAGTCTCTAAACTATATGCCACTATAGGATTATGGTTATTACCCTTGCTACATTAGGGGCCCATCTAGTTCATGTTATCATGTTTGGTTTGCCTTGGCAAGTAGAACATACTTCTCGGGGAGGGGGGTGTCATGCTCGGTCACCTAAACCGAGGGGGTTTCAGACCTCGGAGTCTAAGTTGTACCTGCTTGGTGTATGTCAGTTGAGGTTACTTCCCACATCTTTATGATCTCTATATATTGTGCAAGATGAATGATTTGCAAGCATGTTTTTTATGAGCATTGATCATGAATTCTATTTTGAGATTATATATCCATTATTTATGATTATGCATTTTGATTATATTGGCACATGTCTTGTTTAATTGCATCCCGCATACTTAGTACATTCAAAAGAACTAATACATGCTCTATGCCTACATGATATTACCATGTAGGGATGGGAGCTCCTTTTGATCATCCTCAATGTGGATAGTTCGATACTTCGTAGATAAGCATTGGTGAGTCCTCAAGTCCGAGGACACTATCTATATTACTCTTTCTATTTTGAGACTTCATTATGTTGAACACTTGTTATTATATGGGTGAGCTTGGAAAGTGTCTTGGCCCCCACTCCATTCCAAACTAGAGGTGTTATTTGATATTATGATGTACTTATTTTGTGAACTTGACTCTTTCATGCTTTTGTTATTATCAAAGATTTCCATTAACCTCACTTCCCTTTTATTATACCTCTTGTTATTGTTTACTTTGTTGCCGTAACCAAGGATGTGTGATTGATATGCTAGGAGGCTTGTTTGGGGTCCCTTTGGTACACTTATTTACCGTGTCACCTCTAGGCCCTAGGGTTGGAACGTGATAATAGGTCAAGTTCCCCTCAACTTCAATTCTCTCTAAATTCATAACATAACTCGCAACACTAACAAATATCCTCCAAATGGACACATAAAACATCAAATGAACCATATAAATTTTTGAAGGAAAGTCCAGCCTATATGTCATCTTACCAATTTGCTCTAAAATCTCATTTGTTCACACATACTGGTTACTGAGTTTACCCTTTCTAACTGACCGTATCACACCATTCATGGTTAAAACCATTATATACACCCAATCTTCTACATGGAACTTAATGTCTCTCTTCCTAATATCAAAATAAAAGTTTTCACGACTTCAAGCTATATTCGCTTTTTCCCTTATGAGTTTCAACTACTCCGTGGCATCCAACACCAAATTAGAATTAATTAAGGCCATCTCAGCAATTTCTTACCACCCATCGAGAACCTACATCTTCTCTCATATAGACCCTCAAATAGTGCAATCTCAATACTAGCATGATGACTTTTGTTGTAGGGAAACTTAATGAGAAGTCGATGGCCATCCCAATTAACTTTAATATCAAACACACAAGCCCTCAACATATCTTATAGGGTTTGAATTATCCTTTCAGCCGGTCCATTAGTTTGAGGATAGAAAGCACTACTTAACGTCACCTTAGCTCCAAGTCCTTTTTGAAATGGATTCCAAAAATGAGAAGTGTATTGGGTACCATTATACGATATGATAGAAAATAGTACACCATGTAATCGTACAAACTCCTGTATGTGTATCATAGCATAATCTTTGAAACTAAACGTATCCTTCACCAATAAAAAATGTGATGGCTTAGTCATTCTATCTACTACCATCCAAATGGAATCATATTGCTTGCAAGTACAAGGCAAACTGGTCAAAAAGTCCATATTTACATCTTCCAAATTCCAAGTAGCAATATCTATATCTTTGGCCAAGGCCATATCGCCTTTGATGTTCCACCTTCACCTATTTGAAATTAGAGCTCTCCATCCCAAGCCTATCTATATTCTTCTTCATGTCATTCCACCAATACACTTCCTTCAAGATTTGGTATATCATGGTTCATCCGAGATGTATTGCATATGGAGAGTTATGTCCTTCTATAAAAATCACCTCCATTAGACTATCAACATTAGAAACACACAACCAACCTTAGTAGCGAGTAACACCATCTCCTCCTTGGGAGAAAACCTCTATATTCTTTTTAGATACTAAATTCTTCAACTCAACTAATGCTCAATGCAACTCTTATTTTGCCTTGACATCTATAACCGCTGATGATTTAATATAATTTTGCACAAGGATACCACCCTCATTAGAGTCACTAACCTAACCCCCAAATATGTCAAATGGTGTACATCTTTCACTAACTCCCTATTGGCCTCATCAAAATGAACCACACTAGCCATAGACAACCTACTGAGAGCATTAGCTATAATATTTGTCGTGCTTGGATGATATTGCACACATATATCATAATCCTTAAGGAGCTTAATCCATCTTCTTTGCCTCAGATATAGGTCTCTTTGACTTAACACATATTACAAACTCTTACGAATGGTAAATATGTCAAAATGCTAGCCAAAATGATAATGATGCCAAAGCATTAAAGCAAATAGTACAGGCGCTAATTTAAGATCATGGGTTGGGTACTTTCGTTCATGCATCGTTAACTATCTTGGAGCATAAGCTATGACCTTATCATTTTGCATTAGAACACAAACAAAACCAATACTAAAGAATAACAATATACCACAAGCCCATCCAAACTTTCTGGTAATGTATAAATAAGTGTCAATGTAAGATGATCCTTTAGTGTTTGGAAACTCTTCTCATATTCGTCCGAACATCAGTATTTCGTCTTCTTTTGGGTTAACATGCTTAAAGGTATAACAATGGATGAAAACCCCTAAAAAATCTTCGTTTGTACCCAGCTAAACCCAAAAAGCTCCTAATATCTGAAGGAGACAATGGTCTACGCTAATTCCTTACCGCCTTGGTCATATTCAAATCAAACTTAATACCATCACTAGATACTACGTGGCTAAGGAATGCCACCTCTTTAACCAAAACTCATACTTGCTGAATTTTTCAAACAACTGGTTCTCTCTCAAGGTCTGAATTATAACCCTGAAGTGACCCATATACTTTTCCTTACTATGGGAGCTGATCAGAATGTCATTTATGAAGACCAAAGAAAATGTATCAAGGTAGGGATGGAAAACCCTATTGTTAAGTTCCATAAACACCACTAGAGCTTTGGTCAACCCAAATGACCTAACCACAAACTCAAATTTTGTCGTACCTTATCCGAGATATTATCTTTGGAACATAACACTCCCTTACTCTTAATTGATGATAGCCAAAATAGAGGTCAATTTTGTAGAAATAAGTAGCCCTTTGTAATTGATCAAAGAAATCATCTATTCTCGATAGTGGATAGTTTTTCTTAATAGTAACCTTGTTAAATTATCAGTAGTCTATACACATCCAGAGTGACCCATTCTTCTTCCTCACAAACAATACGGGAGCACCCAACGGTGAAGTTGCTTGGCCTAATGAAGCCTTTTCTAATAAGTCTTTCAATTGATCCTTCAACACCTTTCACTTTTACGGGGCCATTCGTGAAGAAGGAGTAGATATAAGTTAGGTATCGGGTAAGGAGATCTATGAAAAAATCTACTTCTCTTTCAGGAGAAAATTGGGTAAGTATTTAGGAAAGACATCAAGAAATTCATTCACAATAGTAATTGACTCAAGAGTAGGAGGCTTGAAATTGGCATCCCTAACCTCCACGATATGTAGATACATTCCCTGGAATTCAAGGCCTTTAAGTAGGAAATGACTCAACCTTTAAATGCTGAGTCACTATGTAATACCACGAGAATTTTGATATTTGGAATATTACATAATCAGGTAAAATATTGGTAAAATGTCCTTGGAGGATTTTAAACTCAAGCAGATCGAAAAAAACATTTTTAGAAAATTACTTATGTAGTAGGGTCTGCGACAAGGTGTGTCTCAAACTATTTCAACTTGGATAAACTTTTTCTTAATCCTCCAGCTAACTTCTCCGAATGAATTTGTCATACCCAAGCCTAGGTCCTAGATGTGACATGGCGAAAGGAGAACCCGAAGGGGCCTCTAAAAAAATCTTGTTAGCATATCATTCACACATCCTTGGTCACGGAAGAAAAATAAGCATTAACAAGTGATAAAAATAAAAAAAGGAAGAGGGACTAAGGGAAGTTTTGATATTCATAAAGAATAAAAAGTCAAGCTCATAGCATACACAAATCATAGTATCCAACACCTTTAACTATGAATGGAACGGGGGCCAAGACACTCCCCGAGCTTACCCTCTTTATAACAAGTATTAAATATACGAAGGAGTATCAACATAACATGAAGTAAGTTGATGTGATCCCTAGAATTGAGAACTCACCAATACTTTCTCCGAGAACCAAACTAGCCATTAGAAGGAGGATGATCATAAGGAGCTCTGGTTCCAACATGGGAATATCATGTAGGCATAGAGTATAGGTTAGTACATTTGAATGTACTAAGTATGCCGGGTGAAATGCAACAAGGACATAAGCTAATATATTAAAAATGTATAATTATAATCAAGGGATATATAATCTCAATATGGCATGCATGATCAATGCTTGCAATAAAACATGATTATAATCACCCAACTTACATAATATCCCATACCTATTTAAGAAGGGACCCTAACCGACATAGACCAAGCAAGATACTACTTCGAATCCAAGGCAAGTTACCCCCTTGGTAAGATGATCGAGGTATGTCACCCCCTCGACAAAGTGATCGAGGCATGCCACCCCTCGACAAGGTGTGATCTACTTGCCATGGTAAACTATACAATGAATAATCTGAGGCATGCAACCCCCTTGTCAAGGTGATCGAGGCATGTCACCCCTTCGACAATGTGTGGTATAACTAGAGATGGATCCAGTAGAAACCATAAAAGGGATATTATATAATCCTATGTGGCAAATAGTTTAGAGGCTAAAGAATTTCTATAAGGACCCTTAAGTCGGACCCCATCTTAAGCCTTAATCGGTGCTAAGTCTAATCCCATGAAATACTTGGAATAATTGTAACTTTAAAAATTTGTAAGAAACATGATAACATGACACAAGTAGCTCATAAAAATGCTTGACCTCTACTAGTGATCCTAACTTAAACATAAGAGTAGATAATAATCATAAATGATCCCTTGCATTAATATGAATGGCTCATAAGAGGTAAAATCTTGAAATAGGGCTCAACTTGATACTTGCAACAACATAGGTACTTTTCATGATATCAATACATGCTTGAGATCCCTTAATTATCTTAAAGTCACTTGACTTGTAAATAATATTATAGATCATCCATAGCGACCCCAAAAAGTTCCCAAAAATGTGGCTCAGAATGCCTGAAATTTCACTGTTTATATATCTCAAAATCTGTTTGTTATTTCAAAAATTTGACTTTGGAATCTTTTTCAGAGGTCTAAATTAGGTGGAAAAGGATCTAACCCCAATTCAATAGCAAGGATTATCAATTACGAAATTCCAAGGTGCGATTTACAGAGGTGTTTTAGCGTCCCCCTCGCGACATGCCCCTACTTATTTTTCTACTCTACTTTTCGGCTTTGGTCGAAGACTTTAAGTCTTAGGCATAAATGCTCCCATACATGGTTTTACCTATACTTACTCATATTTCACCCACATATGACCCTAAATATTTTCCAATACTCACTCAAACACCTACTCACATTTTCACTCCTCAAACTCATGTCCCAAACCCTCACCCCATGCTACGATTCTCCTTCAAGGTTGTTCTTCAAGCTTCAAGTCTCCATCTCCAATCTTCACCAAGTTCATCTCCAAGCTAAGGTATGTGGGTTTCTTTCATGGGTTCCTTTCACCCATGATACCCAAATGTCCTTTTACATAAATTGCATGATTTGAAGTTGATTTACAAATGGGTCTTCATGATTATCAAATTCACTACACACTATGTTAAAGCTATGTAAAGTTATGACTGTTTTGCTATGTTTTCAACTCTAAATCTTGTATCTAATGTGAGATTTGACTAGGGGTTTTGATGTGAATGTCTTAGGGGTGTTTCAAGGTGTTGATTGATTGTTTAATAATGGATTTCCTTGCATTATTTAATCTCTAAATTGCATGCTCTTTTACCCCCATAACACACCCTCAAAATGTTTGATAAAATGTCCTGCTGGGATTTCTTGAGGAAATGAAGGTCCATAACATGAGATATGATATGAATGATGTTATGATGATGTAATGAGCTTATGTATATGATATACTACATAAAAAGTGTTGCATTAGACCATATTTGATCTGGGGGGACAAGAGCCTAGGTAAACATGTTAGGGCTTTATACTCCCCAACTATGCGAGGGGTTTATACTTCATCACCATGTTGGTGAGGTGTGATTACCATCAACCATGTGAGGGGTTTATACCACACAACCACCAAGGAGTTTATATCTCGAACAACTAGCTTGGTCTCTTCTTCACATATGTTGTCCTATATGAGCATGAATTACTTAAGCATGTTTTATTTAAGCAAGAAACTTATGCCATATTGTTATATTATGTTTATTGCTTAATATTATGCATTTTGATTATGATGCCTACTTATTATTGCATTGCATCCTCATACTTAGTACATTCAAATATAGTAACACATACTTTATGCCTACATATTGTTACCATGTAGGAACTGGTGCCCAAGTTGATCATCCTCCTCCACATGGCTAGTTCAGTGCTATTCAAGCTAGTTGGTGAGTCCTCTACTTAGGGGACCTAGTCTATGCTCTCTCAATATGTATTGAGACTCCCTTTTTATGTTCTATTTGACTATGAGGGTGAGCCCAGTTACATTGTCTTGGCCTCCGCTTATATCTATGTAGTAGAGATGTTTATTGGACATATTAAGTATCTATGATATGATTTTATCTCTTGTATTCTGACCATGATATTGTGAAAGCTTTCCCCTTATCCTCATCTTCCTCATTCTTTAATCTTGAATGTTTGATTTTTTCTCTTCCATGATCAAGGATGTGTAATGATTCTTTATCAGGCTTGCTTGGGATCCCTTCAGGTTCCCCTTGTGTCGTTTCACATCTAGGCCATAGGATTGGGCCATGAAAATTTTGGTATCAGAGCACTAGGTTGATATGCCCTCATGGTCCAATACACCACATCGATTAGAGTCCTATTCATGGTTGTGAAGCACACCATGGCTATTGTCATGGACTTGGTCGTAATTCTAATAAACCATACAGCCTAGCAAACTTTCAATGCTCAAGTTGCTAGTCAGCCTAACTCCCGAAGATTAGCAAAACTTATAAAGACTAAGCTTAAGAAACTTGATGAAGGAACTTGGATCTTTGGAGGAACAAAGAAAGAACTCTATATTAGAGAGAACTTGGAAGATTTAAAATGCTTAATTGCTTGTTGATTTCTGGATGGTGAAAGTGAGAAGCCTAAGGGGGTATTTATACTAGCCCCTTCACTAAATGGACGATTGTGATCAATTTGATCCAACGACTACAATTGCTAGCCTAGAATCTTCCTACAAAATATCTAAGATATTTCTTACTAAATATCTAAGATATTTACATGTGAATACTAGAAAAGAGTCTTCTAGAAGCTCTCATGGCCTTCTTGCAAGCTCTACATGTTTCTAAGGAATTCTAGAGAATTTCGGAGTGCTCCGGCCCATTCTGAACATTTTAAAGGCAACTTTTGGGCAGAATTTGACCTGCTCGTCACATGATTCACCACTCAATCTGGCGACGTCCTCGGCACGTCCTCCTTGTAGTCTCGAATTAGGTCCTAGTAGTCCCACAATGTCATCTCATGTTCCCAGCTTGCCTCGCTGTCGGGAGACCCTTTCTATTTAACAAAGTACTCGATATAGCTGGGATGAGTCCCCCATCTAGGAATGACATGATGCACAAGAATTTCCTCCACTTCTCACTCCAGTATCGTTGTGATGGTTGTTGCTGCTCTCTTTGACTTGTCTCAGCTTGACTCATTCTCATCTTAATTGTACGACTTCAACAGACTCACATGAAAAACAGGATACATTTCCCGGTGTGATGGTAGAGTCAAGCAGTAGCCTAGTTTGCCAATACGTTTCTCTATAGGGAACGACCCCTCGTAGCACCATACTATCCCCTTGTTCACTTTGATCGATTTTTCTCGCTGATGAGGAAGGAGCTTCACCATGGCTAAGTATCCTTCCTTGGACTCCAAGTGAGGCCTCTTAGCATCGACCCATTTCTTTATTTTCTGTGCGGCCTTTGCTAAGTAAGCTTTCATCAAGTCTTCCTTCTCGTGCCATCCCTTGGAACAATTGTAAGCTGAAGGATTTGGGCCTTTATAACCAATGGCCATAATTTGTGTCATCATTTATTGTTGCCCTGTTGCTAGTTCGAATGGAATTGCCCCTAGTTGACTCACTTTTCTGCAAATTGTAAGAAAACTTTGCGATGTCAAGTAGCTTGGCCCAATCCTTTTGATTGGCACTGTCGTAGTGCTGCTGTTATAGATCTAGTAAAGCATTCACCCTCTCTTTTTAGCTGTCTTTCTGTGGGTGAAAGCTTGTGGAAAAGTTGAGCTCAGACCCTAAGATCTTAAAGAGCTTCATCCAAAATCTTCTAGTGAAACGGGTGTCCCGGTCGCTAACTATAGTCTTCGGAATGCCCCAATATTTCACTACATGTTTGAAGAATAACCGAGCAGTATCTTCAGCACTGAACTTTATTGGGACTGGGATGAATACCCCATACTTGCTAAACCTATCCACGATGACCATTATGTTGCTGCACCCCTCAGATTTCGGTAGGCACATGATGAAGTCCATGGAAATACTTTCCCGTGGTTTCTTCGCAATGGGCAATGGCTCCAAAAGACCAGCAGTGGGATGTTTTTCCACCTTGTCTTTCTAGCGCACAAGACAAGTCTTCACATAGAGCTTCACGTCATCCCTCATCTGGGGCAAATATTATGCTCACTCAATGAGTGCCATAGTCCTTCGTGCTCCAGGGTGACCTGTGTACCTTGAGTCCTGGCACTCCTTAATGATCTCCTTCCTTAAGCCTCCCCAATTCGACACGTATACCCGATTTTCCTTGGTGAAGAGCAACCCATCTTCAAGCTAAAACTGGCGCGTCTTTCCCTGACTTGGTAGACCCAATAGATTTGTCTTGTGGGTCTTGCTCCAACCCCTCCTTGATACGATCGACCATTCGGAAACTTAGGCTTGCGATGGAGGCAAGTTCGACCTTTCTGCTAATTATGTCTGCCACAATATTCCCCTTCCTTGGTTTGTATTCCATCATAAAATCGAACTCTACGAAGAAACCCTGCCACCAGACTTTATTTAGTGTCAGCTTCTTCTGCTTAAGGAAGTAACTCATGGAGACATTATCTGTTTTCACAATAAACTTGGTGCCTAGAAGATAGTGCCTACACGTTCTCAAGCAGTGCACTACAGCGGTCATCGCCTTCTCTTGGATCGTGTAGCACTTCTCCATATCATTAAGCTTACGACTCTCGTAAGCCACAGAATGCCCTTCTTGCATCAGTATGCCTCCCAGGGAAAAGTCAGAAGCATTCGTATGCACCTCAAATAGTTTGGTGTGGCTGGGCAGGACCAACACCGGCTCCTTTATCACGACTTCCTTTAGCGCCTCGAGCGCTGCCTGGCATTTTCCATCCCACTCCCAGGTCTGATTCTTCTTCAGTAGATCTGTGAGGGGAGCGGCTATAGTAGAATAGCCCTTGATGAACTTTCGGTAGTAATTTGCCAATCCAAGGAAAGATCGAAGTTCGGGGACCTTCCTTCGTGGCTCCCATTCTTGTATAGCTCGGACCTTGGACTCATCCATCCTGAGCTTTCTCTCTCCGACAATGTGTCCTAAGAAGGAGACTTCTCATTGAGCAAATGAACATTTCTCCTTCTTCACATATAGCTCGTACGCTTTGAGTACTTGGAAGACTTGTCTTAAATGATTTACATGATCCTCTAGACTGTTGTTGTATATGACAATGTCATTCAAGTACACCACCACGAACTTGTCCAAGAATGGTTGTAGGATACGATTCATGAGGGTACAAAACATTGCTGGAGCGTTGGTGAGTCTAAAAGGCATGACCAAAAATTCATACGAACTATTCCTCATGACACAAGTAGTCTTCTGTTCATCCGCCTCGGTAATCCTTACCTGGTAGTACCCTGACCGTAGATCTAACTTGGTGAACCATCGTGCTTGACCAAGTTGATCAAAGAGATCAGCAATGAGCGGGATCAAGTACTTATTCTTAACCGTGATCTTGTTGAGCACCCGATAGTCGATGCACAACCGGAGTGATCCGTCTTGCTTCCTATGGAACAATACTGGTGCTCCAAAGGGTGCTTTTGATGGACGAATGTACCCCATATCCATCAACTCCTTCAATTTCCTCCATAATTCCTCAAGCTTCGGAGGTGCCATGCGGTATGGCACTGCCACAGGCGGGATGGTACCTGATTCCAGCTCTATCTTGTGGTCCACCTCCCTCTTAGGTGTCAACCTCTTTGGCAGCTCGGGCGGCATCACATCTCGAAACTCCTCCAAGATATGTTGGACTCCTTGGGGTAGTTTATCAGCTGGAGGAATGGTGACTTCTTCTTTCAAGGTGACAAGATAGGTTGGCTCCTCCTTCTTGACTCCTTTGGCGAGTTGTATGGATGAAATATGCTACTCTTGGAGTCGGGTTTCCCACTCTAGTGAGACTAGATGAGTGTTACCTTCCTCCAAGATACACAGTGAGTTCGTGAAGGGAATTGGGATGACCTTGACTCGATCGATGAACTCAATACCCAAGACAAGTAGATAATCATCCATGGTCACAATGGAAAAGTTGATTTTTCCATTCAAATTTCCTCAGCTTACCTTTACATTATTGGAAATTCCAAAGGTCTCGGTTGGTGCAGAATTGACTCCTTTAAGCCAACCATGTCCCTTCTCGAACTGGATGCCCATCCTCTTTGCCTCCTTAAGGGTGAGGATGCTGCTGTCGGCTCCCGTGTCAACTAATGCCTTCAAGGTGTGCTTCCCGATCCTTAGCAAACAACCTACCCTGCTTCTCATTCATGGGGAAATCCACCTTTCCCTTAGTTGAGTTGAGGAGTCATAGTGCCCCTATCTTCACCTTGTCCTGCTTGTGTTCCTCAATCAAGGCCGAGAGTTTGCTCTTCTTGGGGCATTCTCTCGCCTTGTGTGGCCCCTCACAAAAGAAGCAGCTAATCGGGGGTCTTACTTTAGCCTGGTGCTCTTTGGATCCCTTTGCCCTTTTCGTTGTGTCCTTGCCTCGATGTGGATCTCCCCCACTCTTTCCCTTTTCTCTCTTGTCCTTTGGTTTAGGTTTCTCCACTTTCCTAAACTCAATAAGGGACTCGGTAATGGAGATAGCAGTGGTCAAGTCTTGAGCCCCTCGTCTTTGGATTTCAAGCCTAGCCCACTATTATTACTCATCCATGAAGGCAAAGAAAGCTTCCTTATCAGGGTAGTCAGGGATCTCAAGAAGTACCTCAGTAAACTCCTTAACGTACTCCCGGATGCTTCCTTTGTGCTGTAGTCGCCTTAGCTTGCCACGAGCCTCCTCTTCAACATTACTTGGGTAGAACTGCTTCTTGAATTCTGCCCTGAACTCTACCCACGTTCCGATAAAGCAGGTGTCCCTTTCCATGTCCCCTTGCTCCTTATCCACCACACCATCGCAGTGTCTTCTAGGTAGAGACTAGCCATGTCTACCTTTAGGGCTTCGTCGGTCATGGCGAGTGCCCTAAAGTACTGCCCCATGCTCTAGATGAAGTTGTATAGATCCTTTGCATTCCTTGAACCCTTGAAATACTTGGGTCGTGGAACATCCAACTTGGAAGGTGTAGTCCTTTCCTCGGACGTACTCGCAGTCCCCTGGGAAAGAGCCCTTTTGGACAGGCTAAGCTCCTCCTCTGTGCTCTTCGGCTTGCGCAAAAGCCTCCCTAGCTCTTCCTAAATTGAGGAAATCTCTGCCCTATGTGTCTCCTCCACAGCCTTCACACTCTCAATACATTGGGCCAGGAATTGGTTCATGGCGGACTACATCTCCTCTCGTAATCCGTCGAGGCCTTGTTCGACCTCTTTAAACTTCCATTCGGCCTCTTCGAACTTCTCCTGCCCATCGGCCATGGCCAATTCCAGCTTCGCTAGCTGTTTCTCCATGTCCACTATGGCCTCCCTGGAGCGAAACCTCTGGCCCCTAGATTTCTCCTTGCTAACTTGGGTGATCTCACTTACGCCTTCCATTCCTTCTTGATGTTCCTGCCGGTCTACTAATCTTCGCTCTGATACCAACTGTCATGAACTTGGTCGTAATTCCAACAAACTGTGCGGCCTAGCAAACTTTCAATGCTCAAGTTACTAGTCACCTAACTCCTGAAGCATAGGAAGACTTAGAAAGACTAACCTTAAGAAACTTAACGAGGGAACTTGGAATTTTGGACGAACAAAGAAAGAACTCTTTATTAGAGAGAACTTTGAAGCTTTACAATGCTTGATTGCTTGTTGATTTCTAGATGGTGAAAGTGAGAAGCCTAAGGGGGTATTTATACTAGCCCCTTGTCTAAATGAACGGTTGGGTTCAATTTGATCCAGGGCTACAATTGCTAGGCTAGAATCTTCCTACAAAATATCTAAGATATATCTTACTAAATATCTAATATATTTACATGTGAAGACTAGAAAAGAGTCTTCTAGAAGCTCCCAGGGCCTTCTTGCAAGCTCTACACGTTTCTAAGGAATTCTAGAGAATTTCGGAGTGCTCCAGCCCATTATGGACATTTTTAAGGCATATTTTGCTCAGAATTTTACCTGCTCATCACACTATGAATAGGAGGCTATAAGATATTTTAGGAAATGTTTCCGTTCTTCATGTTCTACTTCATGCTATAAAGTTGTAGTGAGTTTTTCCATCCTAATTATTGTTCATTGCTATGTTAGATCATACCAAACACTAGAGGAAGAGGGGCCCAAACTCCCGAGGATCTACCTACTAATGGTGAGCTCCCGGATGCCCTTACTATGCTTTCCCAAGTGGTGGCCAACCAAGTTTAACAAGGGGCCCAAGCCCCTCATGCTACTACATTAGGAGCTAGTGTAAGCGACTTCATGAGGATAAATCGTCCAATTTTCCATGGGTCAAGGGTGGATGAAGATGCATAAGAGTATATTGATGAGGTTTACAAAATCTTGAATATCATGGGTGTTGGGCTGAATGAAAAGGTGGAGTTGGCGGCAAACCCACTTGAAGAAGTAGCCCAAATTTAGTATGAACAATGGATGGGTAAGAAGGGGTTTGGCAATGTGGCACTTTGAGCGGAGTACCAATTGGCCTTCCTTAATCGATTTTTCCCTCTTGAGCTTAGGGAAGCAAAGTTGGTGGAGTTTATGAACTTGAAACAAGGTGTTATGAGTGTGAGGAAGTATGCCCTTGAGTTTAATAAACTTTTAAAGTATGTTCCTCATTTGGTGGCCGACCCTAGATTTAGGATGAATAAATTGGTGATGGGGGTCTCTAACTTGGTAAGTGAAGAATGACGGTCCTCTATGCTAGTTTATGACATGAACTTGTCTCGATTGATGACCTATTCCGAGCAAATGGAGGAGGAGAAATTGAGGAAGAAAAGGGGCATGAGGCTAATATGGCCCGATTTTAGGGTAAATTCCAAAAGGGTGCTAAATTTCGTCAAGGCCAAGGGCCTCCTCATGCTACTAATAGGGGGCTTGCCAATGATTTCCCTACGCCTCAATGTGTTGGTGGGATGGCTCATATTAATGTGTGTCCTAGATGTGGGAAGGGTCACAATAGCCCAGGTTTGAAGGGTTCCAATGCATGCTATGAATGTGGGGAGCATGGTCACAAGAATGTAGATTGTCCAAGAAGTTATGGCAAGGTCTAGCGTGCTAATGCGGTCCAATTGGGGAGAGGTTATCCCCGAGGCTGTGTTCTAAGGAACAATCAATTTTATGTTTTACATGGGAGGCAAGGCGTTGGTGAGCTCCGTGATGTTGTTAAAAGTATGTTGAAAATCTTTGACTTTGATATGTATGCATTGATTGATCCGGGTGCCACTCTTTCCTTTGTTACCCCTCTTGTTGATAAAACATTCCATGTTGTCCCCGAGTTGTTGCTTAAGTCATGTGAAGTGTCTACTCCTATTGGTAACTCTATTGTTACTAGGAAAGTTTATAGAAATTATCTGATTTGCATTTTGCATAAGTTGTTGCTTTATGATGTTGTTGAATTACACATGGTAGATTTTGATGTCATACTTTGGATCGATTGGTTGCATACCTACTATGCGTCTACTGACTATAGAACTCATAGGGTAAAGTTTCAATTTACTAATGAATCTGTCCTTTAGTGGGAAAGTCAAGATGTGTTGGTCAAGTGGTGATTCATTTCATGCATTAAAGCCCATAAGTTGATTTCTATGGGGTGTGGGTATCATCTTGTGAGGTTTAAAGATGTGGAGTCCAAAGTCCCTTCCATTGAGGTGGTCCCCGTTGTAAATGAGTTTCTTTATGTCTTCCTAAATGACCTTCTCGGTGTTCTTCCTAAGAGAGAGATAGATTTTGGCATAGATCTCCTTCTCAACAATCAACCTATCTCCATTCCCCCTTACCGTATGGCCTCGGTAGTGTTGAAGGAGTTAAAAGACCAATTGAAAGATTTGTTGGAAAAGGGATTTATTAGACCTAGTCAATCACTTGGCGTGCTCCGGTGTTGTTTGTAAAAACAAGGATAGGTCACTTAGAATGTGCATTGATTACCTACAACTCAATAGGGTCACTATAAAGAATAGATATCCTCTTGTAAGAACTGATGACTTGTTTGACCAATTGCACGGGGCTAGCTTATTCTTTATGATTGATCGTCATTCTGGGTACCATCAAGTGAGAGTGAAGGAGTGTGATAATCCCAAGATGACCTTCTGGACTAGATATAGGCATCATGAGTTTATTGCGATGTCGTTTGGGTTGACTAATACGTCGGCCATCTTCATGGACCAAATGAATAGGGTCTTCAAACCTTACCTTGATTCCTTTGTTGTGGTCTTTAGTGATGATGTTTTGATCTACTCACATAGTAGGGAGGAGCATATGGGTCATTTGAGGGTTGTGTTGCAAAGTTTGAGGGAGGAGAGATTACATGCTAAAAATGATAGATGTGAATTTTGGTTGAAGGTAGTTGCAGTCTTGGGTCATGTGGTGTTGGGGGATGGTATAAAAGTGGATCCTAAGAAGACCGATGTGATTAGAAATTGTCCTAGACCATTGACCCTATTGGATATTAGGAGCTTCTTGGGTCTTACGGGTTACTCTAGAAGATTTGTGAATGGCTTCTTCTCTATTGCTTCCCCCATGGCCAACTTGATTAAAAAGAAGGTTAAGTTTGTGTTGACCGATGAATATCAGAGGAGCTTCCAAACATTGAAGGATAGGCTTGTGTCCGCTCTGATATTGTCACTATCGGATGGGCTTGAGGTTTTTGTTGTGTATTGTGGTGCATCTAGAGATGGTTTGGATTCTTTGCTAATGCAAAATGGTAAGGTCATAGCTGACACTTCTAGAAAACTCAAAGTGCATGAAAGGAATTACCCTACCCATGATCTAGAGCTAGCTACCATTGTGTTTGCATTAAATATGTGGCATCATTATTTGTATGGGGTGCATCTGGATATCATCACCGATCATAAGATCCTCGAATACGTCTCCACTCAAAAAGATCTCAATTTGAGACAAAGAATGTGGCTATAACTTCTCGTGGATTATGACATCAGTGTGCATTACCATATAGGTAAGGCAAATGTGCTAGCGGATGCTTTGGGTCGGGTGTTCATGGGTATCCTAGCTCATATGGATGGTGGTGATAGGGAGGGTGTTAGGGAGGTGCATATATTGGCCAGATTCAGGGTTAGGTTGGAAGAGGTTGGTGATGACAGTGTTGTGGTTATTGATGGGTCTAAGTCTTCTTTCATTGATGAGGTGATAGCAAATCAAGATCTGGACTCCTCCTTGATTGAATTGAAGGCCTTGGTGAAAGAGGGCAAAGTAGAGGTTTTCTCCCAAGAGGGAGATGGTTTCCTAAGGTACCAAGGTAGGTTATGTGTGCCTTGTCTTAATTGTTTGAGGGAGAAAATCCTTGATGAGGCCCGTAATTATTCTTATTCTATTCACCCTGATTCCACTAAAATGTATAAAGACTTGAGGGATGTGTATTGGTAGGGAGGCATGAAGAAGGACATTGCTAAATTTGTTACCGGTTGCCACAGTTGTCAATAAGTCAAAGCTGAACATCCATGGCTGGGTGGCCTAACCCAAGAAATAGAGATTCCTACTTGGAAGTGGGAGGTGATTAATATTGATTTTGTTGTTGGGTTTCCCAAGACTAGAAAAGGTTTTGATTCCATTTGGGTGGTGGTTGATAGGATGATGAAATTAGCTCACTTTCTATCGATTAAGGCTATATATGGGGCTGAAGAGTATGCATGGTTGTACATCCATTAGTTAGTGAGGTTGCACAGGGTTCCTTTATCCATTATATCGGATCATGGTGCAAAATTTACTTCACACTTTTGGAGGTCATTCCAAAGGGGTCTTGGTACCAAATTTCACTTTAGTACGACCTTTCACCCCCAAACAGATGGCCAAGCTGAGAGCAAAATTCAAACTCTTTAAGATATGCTTAGGGAATGTGTATTGGAGTTGAGGGGTACTAGGGATGACTATCTTCCTTTGATTGAATTCACATACAATAATAGCTATCACTCTAATATCGATATGGCTCCTTTTGAGGCTCTGTATAGGAGATGTTGTAGACCACTAATGGGTTGGTTTGAGGTTTGAGAAGTGGCTTTATTGCAACAGGATTTGGGTATGGAGGCTCTTGAGAAGGTTAAGATGATAAAGAAAAGGTTGATGACATCCCAAAGTCATCAATAATCTTATGTCGATATAAGAATGAAAGACCTAGAATTCCATGTGGGTGATTAGGTCTATTTGAAGGTTTTTTCAGTTAAAGGTGTGGTCCGATTCGGTAAGAAAGGGAAGTTGAGTTCAAGGTATATTGTTCCTTATGAAGTGATAGAGTGGGTTGGTAAGGTAGCTTATGAGTTGAAGTTTCCTAGAGAAATGAATTCGGTTCACCTGGTGTTCTTTGTCTCTATGTTGAGAAAATTTGTTGTTGATCCTAATGCCATTGTTCCTTTTGATGTTGTGGGTGTTTTTTAGGATAACTTGACTTATGAGGAGGTTCATATTAAGATCTTGGATAGGCAAGTAAAGAGAATGAGGAAAAAAGAGGTAGCATCCGTTAAGGTCCTTTGGATGAACCAACAAGTTGAAAGTGCTACATGGGAGGCCGAAATAGACAAGCAAAAGCGGTATCCTTATCTTTTCCATTCCACCCAAGACTAAGGAACTAATCCTAAGTCCCCTATGCGATTTCTAGTCTTATGTTTCAGCCACTATGTCATTCATATGCATTTATGTTTAAGTTGGAATGTTTACGATGATTTTACACTTGTGTTGAGAATTTAAAAATGGTATTTTACATGTTATACTGCATTCTTGTATGGATTGATTTTATGATGATCACTCTTGTCTTTTACATCTTTTTTACATTCGGGGAAGAATGTAAGGACCCCGAAAAGTGCCCAAAAACATGCCTCGGAATTTAATTTTCATATATCTCAAAATTTGTTTATTAAAATCCAACTGCGGATTCTTATTTAGGGGATCTAAGTTAGATGGAAAAGGTTCTAACCCCGATTAACAGAAAGGATTTAACAATGACAGAATTCCTAGGTGCGATTTCCAGAGGGATTTTGGCGTCCCCCTCGCGACGCGCCCCTATGTATTTTGAAACTTTGTTCTTCAGCTTTGGTCCAAGACTTTAAGTCTTGGGTCTAAAAGCTCCCATACATTTTTTTACCTATACTTAGTCATATTTCACCCTCATACTACCCTATACATCTCTCAATACTCACTCAAACACTTATCATATTTCCACTCCTTAGACTCAAGTCGAAAACCCTCATCCCAAGCTAATGTTCTCCTTTAAGGTTCTTCTTCGAGCTTCACGTCTCCATCTCTGATTTTCACCAAGTTCATCTCCAAGCTACGTTATGTATGTTTCTTTCATGGGATCATTTCACCCATGATTCAAGCCTCCTTTTACATAAATTGCATGATTTAAAGTTGATTTACAGTTGGGTCTTGATCATTACGAAATTCACTGCACACTATGTTAAAGCTATGTAAAGTTGTGACGTTTTGCTATCTTTTGAGCTCTAAATCTTGGATCTAATGTTGGATTTAATGAGTTATTTTGATGTAAATGTCTTGGGTATGTTTCTAGGTGTTGATTGATGGTTTTACAATAGATTGTCTTGCATGATTTCATCTATAAATTTCATGGTCTTTTACCCCCATTACACACCCTTAAAGTGCTTGATAAAATTTCTGACTAGGGTTTCTTGAGGAAATGAAAGTCAAAAGCATGAGATATGATATGACTGAAGTTATGATGATTAAATGAGCTTATACATATATATATGTGATATACTCCATATAAAGTGTTGCATTAAACCATACCCAATCCGGGGGGGACAAGAGCCCGCGTAAGCATGTTGGGGGTTTAGACTCATCACCATGCGAGGGGTTAATACTTTTTCACCATGTTGGTAAGGCGTGATTACTATCAAGCATGTGAAGAGTTTATACCATACAACCACCAAAGGGTTTGTACTTCACATATGATATCCTATATGAGCATGAATTACTTAAGCATGTTTTATTTAATCATTGAACATACATCCCATATTCTTATGTTATGTCTATTGCTTAATATTATGTATTTTTGATTATGATGACTACTTATTGTTGCGTTGAATCCTATATACTTAGTACATTTAAAAGTAATAACGCATACTTTATGCCTACATATTGTCACCATGTAGGAATAGGTGCCCAAGTTGATCATCCTCCTCCATGTGGCTAGTTTGGTGATATTAAAGCTAGTTGGTGAGTCCTCCACTTAGGGGACCTAGTCTATGCTCTCTCAATATGTATTGAGACTCCCTTTTTATTTTATATTTGACTATGAGTGTGAGCTTGGTTATTTTTTCTTGACCCCCGTTCTTATCTATATAGTAGAGGTGTTTGTTGCACATGTTAAGTATCTGTGATATGTGTTTGCCTCTTGTCTTTTGACCATGATATTGTGCAAGCTTTGCCCTTGCCCCATCTTCCCCATTCATTAATCTTAAATGGTTGATTTTATTGCTTCCATGACCAAGGATGTGTAATGATGGTTTATGAGGCTTGCTTGGGGTCCCTCACGTTCCACTTGTATCGTGTCACATCTAGGCCCTAGGCTTGTGTCGTGATATCATCTATAACTTGAAATTTCTTTTCATGTCATTTTATCAAACACATTCCATGTTCATAATAATTCTTCAAAATCATGCAAATCAAGAGAAAAACAAGATGAGTAAACTCCATGCAAACCAACCCACCAATATGACAGTAAACTCTCATGTAGGTACCTTGAAATTCGTCGCAATAACTCATAAAAATTTAGAGTTTCATAACTCAAAACTTGCATAATCTCGACAAAATCAATTCATGAAATAAGCTTGAAATAGACATGCATGCATAATCAATCAATACATGGCAAAACCTTCACATGATTTATGTTCATATTTCACAATAAGAGATACCCACTGGTAATACAACTTGAAAACACACAAATTTCATATAAAAAGAAGGTTGGTCTACATGGGTGAAAGGACCATGGATGAAGACCCATACACCTCAATCCTTGAATTCCTTGAAATGAAGTTGAAGTATACTTAGAGCTTGAAATAAGTCCTTAAGTTCCGAAATTGAGTGAAATCCTTAGATTTGAATGAGAGAATTGATATAGTGTTGGAGATGTTTTAGAGAGGGTACTATGAGCCATAGAGTTGAAAAATGGCTAAGTATGGGAGATTTTACATTTAAGTCGGCATGGAGTTATTACACCACTGCCCTTAGACGAAATAAGAAAACTAGGAATATTTTACACTAGTCCGCGCCCCAGGCAAGATGCGGACCTGACGTGGAGCATGATTTACACTAGTTTGCACCCTAGGTGCGTCACTGCCTAGGTGCAGACGGACACTGAAAATTCATAACTTAGAGGAAAATATTTTTCGGTACATCTTCTAAAATCCAGGTCATACCCAATTCCCACTCAATTATGCCCCATGATCGAGAATATGAAGTCGAACTTTCAAAATCACGTATGAATATTGAGATATATGGAAATTATGATTATGTGGTATTCTGAAGCACACGAGTGGTGTTTCAGAATTATGGTGAAACAACTTCATGTCATAGACTTGTTCTCGGACAGTTAAAGGTTTTCCTTCAAATTCCTATACTAAGTGAGAAAGCATTAGACTTCCCTAAGCTTATTAAAGTGAATTTGGGAGATTTTTGTACGAATTCCATTCTATAAATGGCCTTTAAAACTCAAATAAACCCCATTCTTCCATAATTCGCACATTAAAAAAATTCTCTCTCTAAAACTACTCTGAAGGCTTTCTTATCTGCAAGCAAAAACTCCATTGAAGATTAAGTCAAGCCAAATTATAGATTATTCTTCATGTTTTCCAAGGTATTCATTAAGGTATATGCGTTTTCATCCATAGAATTCTTCCTTGTATGGAGCTCCTTGTAAAATATCAGTTTTATCTAATTTCGCATATGTAAATTTTATGGGTCTTCTCAACTTCTACCCAATTTCTTGAATTATGATCTAGAATATGACTATTGATCTATTCTAATATGAATTCATTTCAATTACATGAAATTGGTAGTCTTTTCGTGAAGTCTCTTCAAATTCTATTTAGGGTTCATGACTCCATAATGGTGCTTACTTGATCCTCATCTAATTGCATAAATTATGCTTCAATTAAGCATGAAATATTATCAAATTTCATGATTATGATGACTTTTAAATAATTTCTCTGTGAAGGCTTCCTAGGGTTTCATCTCTAATTTGGGTTATTATAATTATGATTTTTTTTAATGATTTCTATCACAACTATGCATGAATTTCATCAAGTTGCATGTTTTTAGGGTTAATTTGTAATTAATACACACCATGTCCTAGTCAATGTTGAATGATGATCATGAATGATAAAGGCCTCTTTTCAAAGTTATATAAAGTTATTCAATGATGTTTTATGAAGTTCCTTGAATGAAAGAATGATGAGTAAATATGGGTGAAAGGACAATCATCACCTACTAATCATGGACGCTTCTTGTGAATGGATAATTCTAACGTGATCAGATTCTAAGGTTTTAATCAGCTACCCCTATTAGGACGAAGTTTTGTTTCACTACTATATATGTATATGTACATGATTATGTTATTAATATTTCATGTGATTTGACCTAGCACCAAATGAGTCATGAGGTGAGTTTCGATAAGGGAATCGTAGTAGCAACCTCCTGATACATTAACTATGCATGACCATATAAGCCTTTGTAGGCCATGGCTAGTGGATCTACGTAGGCACCCAATGTTAAAGTTATTAATGCGCATGCATAATGTTTCGATGTTGTACCTTGGCAAGGAAATTCTCCTTTTCCCAATGGAAGGAGTACATTGGGTTCTAGTTTTAGCTCACGTGGTTGTAAGGCCCCATATGTTAAAGGTGTAAAAGTGCCTATTAAATGAAATTTGGAAATTTTTCATGTATCAGTAGATGTTATGATGGAGATTACAGGCTGTAAGTAGTCCAATAGTTTGTATCTTAAGCTCGTGGAATGATGTCCACACTTAATGAAATATTGGTTTCTGAACTTGAGTATATGAGATACTAGACAACCCATACTTTGACTTATGAGTTGTAAGTCTTGTCATGGTCTAAGGATTAGAGATAATTTCTAAGGATTCAAAATGATACTAGATGAAAGCCCCCACCACCCTCTTCCATGAACCATAGACCGAAACATAACCCGTAATTGAGGTCTCATGATCCTGACCCACAAGTTTTTAGAAAGGGAAAATTCAACCATTCCTAATTTCCTAAGTCCAAGCTACATCATTTAAGTCTCCAAAATACCCCTTTTCATCCTAAAAACAACCCTAATCTACTTCATTCTCCTCCATTCAATATATTCCTTAGTCTAAGCCCCTCCTAAAATACTCTCAAGTTCTTCAAGGCCTCCAAGCAAAAGTGTAAGTTGCGGTTTCAGATTCTTCACTTTCGAAGTCTGCTTTCTCCAATTAAATCATACCACGGCACATGGGTTTTGATTTGTAGAGAATTTTCCTCCACAAAGCTCAACTATTCCTCTTCTTCATCAATTTTCAAGTTATGAAAATTTATTAATGTTTAATGAACTCTTTTATATAATGATTTTATGAAATAATTTATTGTGCTCTACCTTTTTATATTATATTACATTGAAGTTCCATGTGAAATTGATGGATTTTGAATGATATCCTAGACAAGTCTTATTATGCTTTTGGTGGCTTATTATGAATAATGCTTAAGTGATTCTATTTTACTTCTCTCATGTTATTTACTCCTGAATTGCATGGTTTTCAAACTATTTACGTGTACCCATAATGATTGAAATGTTATGAGTCATGTTTCTTATGTTATGGAAGCCTTATGGCAAGATGCATAAATTATGCATGTTATGAATAATTAAGTGGCTAAAAAGAATGACCTAAGCTCGTTATTAGGTTACAATTAATATGAATTTATTAAGACTTACTCCTTGATTTCATGATGTCATGTTTGATGTGCTACTCTTAAGATGCCAGCAATGTCATGAATTATGTAAGATATGATTAAGTATATGAACTGACTATTTCGTGGAATTTTTGACCTAGCACCAAAAGGAATTTGGTTGGCAACCATTGTTCCTAAATATGTGCAACCATAAGTTTTGACATCAATTCCTTATATGGGTTTGCATCTATCAAATAGGCTATGTTGTAAGGTAAGGATAATGTTGAACCTACTAAGAAGGCAATGTTGTAAGGTAAGGATACCTTGTGAAACCCTCCAAAAAGGTCATTCTATAAGGTAGGGACATATTTTGACAATTTCCTAAAAAGCTATGTCGTAAGTAGAGTGTTTGGTTTACCTTGGGAAAGTAGACCACTTCTCATTTAGTGTGAAATGAACATCAGGATTCCAAGTAGAAGTTTGCTTGGTCTTACATGTTAGTTATGGTCCCTTGACGCTATGTATATGATGTCATGTGATTTGATGATTATTAACACATGTTGACTAAGCATTTTCCATTCATGACATATTGAGGCTATATTCATTATTTATAATTATGTATATTATTTAATTATGGCTTATGTTTTTTGTTGCATTGCACCCCGCATACTTAGTATATTCCACATACTAACATATACTTGTTTCCGACATGATCTAACCGTGTAGGGACCAAAGCTCCTATTCATCCTCCTCCTCCATATGGCTAGGCAATTTGGTTGAAGATTACTTTTTGTGAGTCCTTCATTCGGGGGACAATAGCCATTTACATTCATGTTTACTAAGACTTGTCTATTTATGAATATTTGACTTTTGAGGTGAGGCTTGTAGAAGTATTGGCACTTATTTCATTCATATTAAAGGTGTTGTTAGATGTATCGATTTGTAAGTTATGAGCTTGACTCCTACTGTGTCTGTGTTATTAAAGACTTCTTTTAGATGTTTATTCTCTACTATGTGTTGATTGCTTGTTGCATTAATGAGATTGAAGTCCTAAGTCCCTAATTGCCCCATAACATGAGTAGTACTTACTTACCCCTTAGACTTTATTTGCTATGTTCATGCTACTCCTTTTTCCCACAACATACTCATAGTGTGAGTCCTAAGTTATGTATTCCTAGAATTATGTGCTAGCTTATTAATCGATGCTTCCATAACCAATGGAATGCTATGTATGCCTGAGAGGCTTGCTTGGGGTTCCTTCGAGTTCTCCATTCATTGTTTTATATATACAACCTGGTCTTAGGTCATGACGAAGCTTGGTATTAGAGCTATAGGCTTGTAAATGGTCCTTTGAAATTAAACACATCATGTCAAGTAGAGTCTTTTTCATAGTTGTGAAGTCCACTACAACTATGAATAGGAGGCTATAAGGCATTTTTGAAATGGTTCACCTCTTCATATTCTATGGCGTGCTTTATACTAAAGTTAAGGGTTCTATCATTCTAATGTATGGTTTTCTTTTTCTTCTAGATCATGCCTCAAATATAAGATGCTCAAAGAGCTCCCACTACTGAGGGTGAATTGACCCCTGCAGCTCCACAAGTCTCCCAAGCAGAAGAAGCAGTCACTCATGATGAATACCGGAATGTGGTCACTTTATTTTCAAGGGTTGTGGCCAAACAAGGAGTTCAAGCTCTTTATGCTCCTGCCTTCATCTCAAAGGTGAGGAATTTCTCAAGGATGAATCCTCCGAAGATCTATGGCTCAAAAGTTAAAGAAGACCCTTAAGAATAAATCAAAGAGGTGTACATAGTTCTTGATATCATGGGGTAATCTTAGAGGCGAAAGAAGAACTTGTGGCCTATCAACTAAAGGGACTTACTCTATTGTCGTTTGTTAAATTGAAGAGGGAGACTGAATGAAGAGCTTATTCTTTGGGAAGAGTTCAAGGCCACCTTTCTCAACCATTTCTTTCTCATGGAGCTTATTATTTTGGAAGAGTTCATGGCTGCCATCCTCAACGATTTCTTTCTCATGGAGCCTACGAACCTCAAGAAAGGTTATATGAGTGTTAAGGAGTATTCCCTAAAGTTTTACAACCTCAAAGTATGCTCCTCACATGGTTGTCAACCCTAGGGAAAGGATACACAAGTTTGTGTTAGAAGTGTCTGACTTGGTCAATGAAGAGCATTGCACCTCTATGCTCATAGGAGATATGCACTTTTCTAGGCTCATGACTTATGCGAAGCAACAAGAAGGGGAGAATCTTAGTAGGAGAAGGAGTGGCAAGTCCAAGAGGTCTCATTATGATGGTGGGTTTCAAGGTGCCAAAAGTGGTCGATTTTATCAAGGCCACAAATTCCAATGTCAAGGGTCCTAAAATGCTCAATGCCAAAAGTTTGCTTATGATAGGGTGACCAACCCTAGACCTCAAGGTGGTAATGGTGGGATAACTCTTCCAAGGTGCCCATAATGTGGAAAGAATCAAAGTTTTGCATGATTGACAAACACGAGTGCTTGATTCGAGTGTGGCTAGATGGGACCCAAGATTTTGAATTGTCCAAACAATGGTAAGGGTGGTCATCCTCAAGTACAGGGTGCCATGGTGACCAAAGGGCAGAAGGTGGCCAACAAGGAGGGGCTCCAAAGCAGAATAGCTTTTATGCTCTTCAAGGGAGGCATGGGTGGATGAGGCAGTTGATATCATTGTCGATATGTTAAAGATCTACAATCTCGATGTATATGCTTTATTTAATCCTGGTGCCACTCTCTCATTCATTACTCTTTTTCTTGCTAATAGACTTCATGGTATCCCAAATTGTTGTGTGAAACCTTTGAAGAGTCTATGCCTGTTGGTAAGTTTATTGTCACTAAAAGAGTCTATGAGGCTTGCCCGTGCCCATATTGCGTAAAGCCTTGCCATGTGATTTTGTTGAACTTGTCATGGTAGATTTTGATATTATTCTTGGGATAGATTAGTTATATGCATATCATTCCACCATTGATTGTAGAACCCCTAAGGTTAGGATCTGATTTCCTAATAAGCACATTCATAAGTGGATAGGTTATGATTCAGTGGTTAAGGGTAGGTGCATCTCTTGTCTTAAGACTTGGGAGTTAATTTCTAATGATTGCATATACCACCTTGTAAGGATTAGAGATGTTTAGTCTAAATTCCCTCCTATTGAATTGATTTCGATGGTTAATGAGTTTCTTGATGAGTTTTGTGGTATTCCTCTCCAGCAGTAGATAGCTTATTGTATAGACCTTCTCCCGAATGCATAATGCACTTTTACTTCCCTTTACCACATTACCCCAGCAGAGTTAAGGACCAATTCAAAAAGGGTTTATTAGGCCTAGCAAGTCACCTTGGGGTGCGCAGGAGTTATTTGTAAGGAAGAAATACAATTCATGTTGAATGTGCATTGATTACTAGCAACTCAATAAGGCCGCGGTGATGAACACGTACCTTTTGCTAAGAATAGATGACTAATTTGATAAACTACAAAGGCTAGTCACTTCTTAAAGATTGACCTTCAGTCCAGGTATCATCAATTGAGGTTAAGGGAGTGTGATATTCGCAAAATGGCCGTTCAAACAAGATATGAGCATTTTGAGTTTCTGGTAAGTTTCTTTGGACTAACTAATGCTTCGGTAATATTTATAGATCTTACGAATAGGGTCTTTAACCCTATCTTGACCTGTTGTGGTGGTATTCACCAATGATATTTTGATTTATTTCAGGAGTGGAGAAGAACATGTGAAACATTTGAGGATGGTGTTACAAATGTTGAGGGAAGAAAGGTTGTTTGCCAAATTCAACAACTGTGAGTTTTTATTGAAGGAAATTACATCTTAGGTCATGTGTGTCGAATGAAGGGATCAAAGTAGAACCAAAGAAGACAGAGGTGATAAGAATTGGCCTAAGCCCTTGACTCCTATGGATATTAGACTTTTACTGGGTTTGGCAGGGCTCTAGCAGAGGTTTGTTGAGGGTTTTTTTATCGATTGTCTCTCCTGGACAAAATTGACACAAAAGAAGGCCAAATTTATATGAATAGAGGAATGTGAAAGATCTTTCTAAACTTCGAAAGATAAGCCTAAATCGGTTTTGATTTTTGCTCATTTGGAAGGATTAGAAGTATTAATTGTATATTATGATGCTTCAAGAATTAGTTTGGGGTGTGTATTGATGAAAAATGAAAAGGTAATTTCCTATTCCTCTAGGCAACTAAAGGTAAATGAGTGTAATTATCCCACCCATGATCTTGAATCAATGACCATAGTATTTGCCTTAAAGATAAGGTGTCATTACTAATATAGGGTTCATGTAGATGTGTTCATCAGTAATAAGAGTCTCTAATATGTGTTCACCAAAGATATTTAAACTTATAGGGTTCATGTAGATGTGTTCATCGGTAATAAGAGTCTCCAATATGTGACTCCTATAGATATTAGACTTTTACTGGGTTTGGTGGGGCTCTAGCAGAGGTTGTTGAGGGTTTTCTATCGATTGTCTCTCCTGGACAAAATTGACACAAAAGAAGGCCAAATTTATATGGATAGATGAATGTGAAAGAACTTTTTGAACTTCGAAAGATAAGCTTAAATCAGCTTCAATTTTTGCTCTTTCGGAAGGGTTAGAAGTATTAATGGTGTATTATGATGCTTCAAGAATTAGTTTGGGGTGTGTATTGATGAAAAATGGAAAGGTAATTTCCTATTCCTCTAGGCAATTAAATGTAAATGAGTGTAATTATCCCACCCATGATCTTGAATCAACGGCCATAGTATTTTCCTTAAAGATAAGGTGTCATTACTGATATAGGGTTCATGTAGATGTGTTCATCGGTAATAAGAGTCTCCAATATGTGTTCACCAAAGAGATTTAAATTTAAGGGGAATGATGTGGTTAGAGCTCCTTAAGGAATATAACATGACTGAGCATTATAAATCGAGCAAGGAAAATGTTGTTACTAATACTCTAAGTAGAGTATCTATGGAGAGTACGACTCATATTGATAATGGAAAGAAGGAATTGGCAAGAGAAGTTCATCGGTTGGCTAGATTGGGAGTTAGGTTGGATGAGGCCAAAAGTGGGGGTGTGATGGTTGTAAATAGTTCTAAGTCTTTCTTGATAGAAGAGGTCAAATCCAAACAAGGAATTGATCTTGATTTGTGGAATTAAAGTTATTGGTGAAGGATGGAAACATAAAGGTCTTCTCTCAAGGGGGAGATGTATCTTTTGGTACACATGTTCGTTATGTGTGCTTATGTCAACAGCTTGAGGGACTTGATCTTGAATGAGGCTCATAATTCATCTTGTTCTATTCACCACCATTCTACAAAGATGCATTGAGATTTGAGGAAAATGTATTAGCGGGATGGAATGATAAGAGATATTGCCAAGATTTTAATCTATTGCCATAATTGCTAATAAGTCAAAGACGAACATCAACGAATGGGCGGGCTAGACCAAGATATAAAGATTCATCCTTGAAAGTGTGGAGAAATCAACATGAATTATTTGATTAGTTTACCATAGATTATGAGGCATTTTGATTCTATTTAGGTTATTGTTGACAGAATGACCATGTCGGGCTACTTTCTACAGGTTAAGATGACTTCTTGGACCAAAGATTATGCTAAGTTATACATTCATCAGTTGGTCAGGTTGCACGGAGTCCTCCCATTTGCTATTACCTCGGATCGTGGTGCTTAATTTACTTCTCACTTTTAGAGGTCTTTTCAAAGATGTCTTGGTACTAAAGTCAAACTTAGCATGATATTTCACCCACAAACGGATGGTCAAGCGAGAGAACCATTCAAACTCTTGAGGATATGCTTAGGGCTTGTGTCGGAGTTTATGGGTAGCTGGCATGAGAATCTTCCACTTATTTAGTTTGTTTGTAACAATAGTTATCACTTTAGCATCGAAATGGCTACCTTTGAAGTTCTATATGGTAGAGGTTGAACATTCCCAATTCGGTGGTTTGAAGTGGGAGAAATTGATCTATTAGGTTCAGATTTGATTATGGAAGCCTCGGAGAAGGTAAGGATAGTGAGGGGAAGATTGAAGACGGTTCAAAGTTAGAAAAAATCTTACACCAACAACTAGAAGGAGAGACTGTAAATTCAATGTTGATGATTGGGTGTACTTGAAGGTTTCGCCTATAAAGGGCGTTGTACGATTTGGCAAAGAAAGGGAAGTAAAGCCCTAGTTCTTTAGGGCCTTACCAAACTTGAGACGTACTGGTAAAGTTGTATACAAAATAGAGCTTCCCACAGAGATAAGCATGACTCATATGGCCTTCCATGTCTCTATGTTAAGGAAGTGTGTTGGAGACCCTAATTCCATTGTGCCCTTAGAGGTAGTTAATGTTGAAGAGAATTTGACTTATGATGAAGTTCTGGTGGAAATCTTTAGTACAGAAATGAAAAGGTTAAGAAATAAAAATATAGCATCTGTAAAATCCTTTGGAGGAACCAACAAGTTGGAAGTTCTTCTTGGGAAGCTGAAGCCAATATGAAGAAGCGATATCCTTATCTCTTCCATTCTAACCAAGCTTGAGGTAATAAGTTTTTCCTATTTGAGGACCTCCCTATTCTCTCATGTCATTTTCATGCCATCTATGCATAGTTATGTGATTTTGAGGTTGCATTGTAAATGTTGTTCGAAGCATGGTTTGAAATTTTTTTGTGATGTACATGTTGCATTTTGCAAACAATGCATGTATTCTATACCTTAGAGCTTGCCTTTGTCATATTTGGGGATGAATGTCCCAAGGGGGAGATATTATAAGGCCCCACGCGTTGGAAAGTGTAAAGTCCCTAAGAAATGAAATATAGACATTTTAGAAGTATCACGGGGTGTTAAGAAAGGGGCTACAAGCCATAAGTGATCCCACGGATTGTATCTTGAGCTCATGGAATAATGGCCCGACTTGGTGAAAATATTGAATTCTGATGTTGGGTTTACGAGATGCCAGATATCATGTAATTTAGCTTACAAGCCTTAAGTATTGCATGGGTTGAGGATCAGAGATAGTTTATGAGAATTCAAAATTATACCAGAAGAAACATACTCCCCCTTTCCATGACCCCTATACTAAAGCATAGCCCGTAATCAAGGTCTCGTGGTCGTGAGTAGTAGGTTCTTAGAAATGGCAAACTCATCCTGTGAAACGCCCCAAAAAATGCCTAAAAATGAGCCTAAGAAATGCCCATAATCGTAATTTTCATATATCTCAAAATTTATGTGTGATATAAGAATTTGACTTCATATTCTTGATCAGGGGGAAATTTGAGTGGTAAATGGCTATATCCCCAATTTGACAGGACCTGTAGCGAAAAACAAATTTCACGAAAATTTCAATTTCCAAAATCTATTCGGGATGGCTCCACGACGTGGAGCTGTCCCAGAGCAGTGTATTTTGTTGCTAGTTTTTCTTATTTCGGCCTAAGGCCTTGGGGTCTTGGTCCTAAGCCTTCTTATGTCTAAAAACACTTATACTTAGTCATTTTCCAACTCCATATCATCCAAGACATTCCCCAAAACCCTTTCTAACACTTAGAAAAATATTTTATCCAAATTCAACTGTCCCAAACTCATTACGGTTCTCATGAAATTCTCTCAAACTTCAAGTTCTCATTTAAATCTTCATCAAGGAAATCTCCAAAGTTGACATATGTGGGTTTTAACCATTAAGTCCTTTCACACATGGTTCCAAAACTTCTTTTGTAAGTAAATTGCATGTTTTCAAGTTGATTTATCTATGGGTATTTCTTATTATGAATTTGATCATGAACTATGCTGGGGTTTCGTAAAATTTTGACTATTTATGCATGTTTTGACCTATAAAACTATGATCTATTGTGAGATTTGATGAGAGATTTCAGTGTATTTTGCATGAGGGTGTTACCAAGTGTTGGTAGATTTATTTACATTAAGCTTTCTCTAATGAGTTCACTTTTCAATTGCACAATTGAAACGACCCTAAAAAGTGCCTAAAAATGTGCCTCGGAATGCCTGGAAATTTATATTCCATATATCTCAAAATCCATGTGTGATATCGAAAATCCAACTTCATATTCTTATTTAGGGGGCCAAAATTAGGGGAAGAAGGATCTAACCCCAATTTAAGAGCAACCATAACAAAATTTGAAAATTGCAAAAATGCACTTTCCAGAGACGATCCGCGCCCCTAGCGCAACTATACATTTTTGTGTCCAACTTTTCTATCTCGGTCTAGAACTTTTGGGTCTTGGGCATAAGTGTTCCTAGACATGTTTTCACATATACTTAGTCATATTTCACCCTTATATCATCCTAAACACTCCCAATATCCTCTCAAACACTTAGCCATACTTTTCACTCCCAAATTCAAGTCTCAAATCTTTCATCCAGAACTAAGGAATTCCTTCAAGCTTCAAACCTCCATCTTCAATCTTCATCAAAAGTTTCCTCAAAGCTAAGGTATGTAGGTTATAGTAATTGGGTCCTTCCACCCATAGTTCCCTAATATCTTTTTTACTCAATTTGCATGGTTTAAAATTTATTTTACAACTGGTTTTCTAGTATGGACATATCTAGGAACTATGTTAAAGCTAGGTAAAGTTGTGACTGTTTTGCTATATTTTGAGGTATAAATCTTTGATCTATTGTAAGATTTGATGAGGGTCTTTGATGTATATTGCTTGAGGGTATTGCAAGGTATTGATTGATAGTTTTACAATGGATTTTATTGCATGATTTCATCTCTATATTTCATGGTTTTATACTATCATTATACACCCCCTAGGTATTTGATAAACTGTCTGGACATGGCTTCTTGAGGAATTGAAGGCCAAAATCATGCAATATGATATGATCAATTTTATGGTGATGAAATGAGCTTATTCATATGACATAATCTATATAAAGTATTGCATTAAACCATGTGCGCGGTTCGGAGGGACTAAGAGCCTGGATAGCCTTGTTAAGGGGTTGAAATACTAAATATCATGGTGGTAGGTGAGATTGCCACTAACCTAGATGATGGGTTTGCACCTCACACACCAGGGTGATTGGTGCAATTATCACTAACCTAGATGAGGGATTTGTACCTAACACACAAGGGTGATGGGTGAAATCATTAGTAACCTACCAAGGGGTCTGTACTTTGGAAATCTAGCTTGCTCTCTTCTACACATATGATATTCTACATGAGCATGAATTACTTAAGCATGTTTCACTTATGCATTGATCATACATGACACATTGTTATATTACACCTTTGCCTATTGTATGCATTTTTATTATGATGCCTATCCCTAGTTGCATTATATCCTACATACTTAGTACGTTGAAATGTACTAATTCATACTTTTGCCTACATGATATCACCATGTAGGAACTAGTGCCAAGTTGATCATCCTCCTCCTCCACATGGCTAGATCGGTATTACTCAAGCTTGTTGGTGAGTCCACCACTTCGAGGACCTTGGTCTATGTTTCTTTTATAATGCATTGAGACATTCTTCTTTGTTGTCTACTTTGACCATGAGTGAGCTCAGTTGCTTTGTCTTGGCCCCCGCTCTTATCTAAGTATTAGAGGTGTTTATTGGACATATTATGTATCTATGATACAAGTTTAACTCTTGTCTCTTGATTATGATATTATGCAAGTTTTTTCCCTTATCCCCTTTGCTCCTCTTCTTATTCTTTATGTCTTTTATATGCTATCACGGCTGATGATGTGTAGTGATAATTTAAGAGGCTTATTTTTGGTTCCTTCGGGTTCCCCATTCATCCTGTCATGCCTAAGCCCAAGGTTTAGGTCATGATAAACTTGGTACCAGACACTAGGTTGATAGATCCTTGCAATCCAGTACACCACATTGATTAAAGTCCTATTCATGGTTTCAAAATGCACCATTACTATGAATAGGAGGCTATGAGACATTTTTAGGAATTTTTTCCCTTCTTTATATCCCATGTCGTGCTATAGAGTTGTGGTAAGTTTTAACCCTAATGATTGTTCTTTGCTATGCCAGATCATGCTTAACACTTGAGGAAGCAGGGCCCAAACTCCCGAGGAGCAACCTACCAATGGTGAGCTCCGAGATGCTCTCACTATGCTTGCCCAAGTTGTGGCCAACCAAGTAAATAAAGGGGCCCAAGATCCTTATTCTATAGGTCAATGGTGGATGAATATCCACAAGAATTCATCGATAAGGTCTACAAGATTTTCAATATCATGGTTGTTGGACCGAATGAAAAAGTGGAGTTGGCGTATACCAACTCAAAGGAGTAGGCCAAATATGGTATCATCAATGGAATGGTGGCAAGGGTATTGTTGATGTGGTGCTTTGGGAGGAGTTCAAATTTGCTTTCCTTAATTGTTTTTTCCCTCTTGAGCTTAGGGAAGCTAAGATTGTAGAGTTCATGAACTTGAAACAAGGTGCAATGAGTGTGAAGGAATATGACCTCTAGTTTAAACAACTTTTAAAGTATGCTCCTAATTTGGTGGCCAATCCTAGATCTAGGATGAATAAGTTTGTGATGGGTGTCTCCAACTTGGTAAGTGAAGAATATCAGTCCACTATGCTAATGATGGCGTGGACTTGTCTCGGTTGATGACCTATGCTGAGCAAATGGAGGAGGAGAAATCGAGAAAGAGAAGGGGGCATGAGGCAAAGACTGACCGTCTTGAGGGTTAGTTTCAAAGGGGTAAAGAGGTCCATCAAGGCCAAGGGTCTCATCATGCTACTAATAGGGGGTTATCCAACGACCTCCCTAGGACTCAAGGTGTTGGTGATGTGGCTCCTAATGATATGTGTCCTAAATGTGGAGGGGATCCATAAGGGTTCTAATATATGCTATGAATGTGTGGAGCTTGGTCACAAGAAGATAGATTGTCCAAGAAACCATGGCAAAGGCCGGGGTGCAAATGCAGTTCCATTAGGTGGGGGTAGTCCTCAAGGTGGTACCCTAAGGCATAATCGGTTTTATGTTATTCGTGGGAGGCAAGGGGTTGGTGAGGTTCCCGATGTTGTTACTAGTATGTTGAAAGTCTTTGACTTTATTGTATATTCTTTGATTGATTCGGTTGCTGCTTTTTCTTTTGTTACCCCCTTTGTTGCTAGAAAGTTCCATGTTGACTCCAAGCTATTACATGAGTCATATGAAGTGTATACTCCTATTGGTTCCTCTATTAGCTAGGAAAGTTTATAGAAGTTGTCCTATTTTCATTTTGCATAAGTTGTTGCCTTGTGATCTTGTTAAATTAGACATGGTTGATTTCAATGTCATTCTTGGGATTCTTTGGTTGCATGCCTACTATGTTTTTATTGATTGTAGAACCTGTAGGGTCAAATTCTAATTTCCAAATGAACCCATCCTTAAGTGCGAAAGTCAAGATGTTGTGGTCAAGGGTAGATTCATTTCTTGCATCAAAGTCCATAACTTGATCTCTAGGGGGTGCTTGTATCATCTTGTGAGGGTTAATAATGTGGAGTCGAAAGTCCCTTCCATAGAGTCGGTTCTGGTTGTAAATGAGTTTCTTGATGTATTCCCAAATTACCTTCCCAGTGTTACTCCCAAAAGGTAAATAGATTTTGGCATAGACCTCCTCCTGGATACTCAACCTATTTCCATTCCCCCTTACCTTATGGCCCTGGTGGAGGTGAAGGGGTTAAAGGATCAATTGAAAGAATTGTTGCAGAAGGGTTTTATTAGGCCTAGACAAATCACCTTGGAGTGCCCTGGTGTTGTTTGTGAAGAAGAAGCATGGGTCACTTAAAATGTGCATTTATTACCGGCAACTCAATATGGTCACTATCAAGAATAGATATCGTCTTCCAATGATTGATGATTTGTTTGACATATTGCAAGGGGCTAGCTTTTCTCTAAGATTGATCTTCGGTCCAGGTTTAATGAAGTGATAGTGAGGGAGTGTATATTCCCAAGACAACTTTCTGGACTAGATATGGGCATTATGAGTTTTTTGTGATGTCCTTTGGGTGGACCGATGCATCGGCCATCTTCATGGACCTAATGATTTGTGTCTTCAAACCTTACCTTGATTCCTTTGTTGTGGTCTTCATTGATGATATTTTGATCTATTAACATTGTAGGGAAGAGCATATGGGGTATTTAAGGGTTGTGTTGCAAAGATTGAGGTAGAAGAAATTATATACCAAATATGACAAGCGTGAATTTTTATTGAAGGAGGTTGCATTCTTGGATCATGTGGTGTGGGGATGGTATAAAAGTTGATCCTAAGAAAACCGATATGATTAGAAATTGGGCTAGACCATTAACCCAGTCAGATATTAGGAGCTACTTGGGCCTAGTGGGTTATTATAGAAAGTTCGTGAATGGGTTATCCTCTATTGCTTCCCCTATGATAAAATTGATTTAAAAGAAGGTTAAGTTTGTGTGGACCGATAAGTGTGAGAGGAAATTCCAAACATTGAAAGACAAGATTGCGTCCACTCATATATTCTCACTAATGGATGGGCTTGAGGGATTTTTGAAGTATTATGATGCTTCCCGATGTAGTTTCGGTTACGTGTTGATGCAAAATGGTTATTTCATAGCTTATGCTTCTAGACAACTCAAGCTAAATGAAAGGAGCTACCCTAACCATGATTTAGAGTTAGCTGTCGTTGTGTTTGCATTCAAGATTTGGTGTCACTATTTGTATGGGGTTCATGTTGATGTGTTCACCAATCACAAGAGCCTCCAATATGTCTTCACTCAATAATATCTATACTTAAGACAAAGGAGGTGACTAGAACTTCTTAAATACTATGATATGAGTATGCACTATCATCCAGGTAAGGAAAATATTGTGGCGGATGCTTTGAGTAGGATATCTATGGGTATCCTAGCTCATGTTGATGGTGATGATAAGGAAATGGCTAGTGAAGTGTATCATTTGGCTAGATTGGGGGTTAGGTTGGAAGAGTTTGGTGATGATAGTGTTGTTGTTGTTTATGGGTCTAAGTGTTCATTAGTTGATGAGGTGATAGAAAAACAAAATCTTGACTCCTCCTTGCTTGGATTGAATGCCTTGGAAAGAGGGAAAAGTAGAGGTTGTTTTCCAAGGGGGAGATGGTGCCTTTTGCTACCAAGGTAGGTTGTGTGTGCATTGTGTTGGTGGTTTGAGGGAGAAAATCCTTGATGAGGCCCCTAATTCTTCTTCTTCTATCCACCTCGATTACACCAAAATGTATAGAGACTTGAGGTATGTGCACTGGTAGGGAGGAATAAAGAGGGACATTGTCAAATTCGTTTCCGATTGCCATAGTTTCCAAGAAGTCAAAGTCGAACATCAAAGGTCAGGTGGCCTAACCTAAGACATAGAGATTCCCACTTGGAAGTGGGAGGTGATTTATATGGATTTTGTGGTTGGGTTATCCAAATCTAAAAAAGGTTTTGATTCTATTTGGGTTATGGTTGATAGGATGACGAAATCGGCCACTAGTTAAGACCACCTATGGGGATGAAGATATGCAAGGTTGTACATCGATAAGATAGTGAGACTACATGGGGTCCCTTTATCCATCATATTGGATCATGGTGCATAATTCACTTCACACTTTTGGAGGTCTTTTCAAAGGAGTCTTGGTACAAACGTTCACCCTAGTACGACCTTTCACACACAAACGGATTACCAAGACGAAAGAACCATTCAAACACTTGAGGATATGCTTAGGGCATGTGTATTAGAGTTGAGGGATAGTTGGGATGACCATTTTCTTTTGATTGAGTTTCCCTAAAACAAAAGTTGTCACTCTAGCATTGGTATGGCTCCTTTTGAGGCTCTTTATGAGAGACATTGTAGATCACTGGTTGGTTGGTTTGAGGTTGGAGTAGTCGGTTTATTTTGACTAGATCTAGTTATGGAGGCCCTTGAGAAGGTTAGGATGATTAGGGAGATATTGAATATAACCCAAAGTCATCAAAAATCCTATGTCGATGTGAGAAGAAGAGACCTTGAATTCAAAGTGGATGATTGTGTTTATTTGAGAGTTTCTCCAATGAAAGGAGTGGTCCATTTTGGTAAAAAGAGGAAGTTGACTCCAAGATATGTTAGTCCTTATGAGGTGATAAATAAGGTTGGCAAGGTAGTTTATGAGTTGAAGTTGCCTAGTGAAATGAATTTGGTGCATCCGGTATTCCATGTCTCTATGTTGAGAAAATATGTTGGGGATCCTAATGCTATTGTGCATCTTGATGTTGTGGGTTTTGTTGAGGATGACTTATGAGGAGACTCTAATTCAGATTTTTGATAGGTAAGTGAAGAGAAAGAGAAACAAGGAGGTGGCATCCATTAAGGTCCTTTGGAGGAACCAATAAGTGGAAAGTACTACATAAGAGGCCGAAGCAGACATGCAAAGGAGGTATCCTTATCTTTTCCACTCCACTCAAGCCTAAGGTCTAACTCTAAGTCCTCTATGTGATTTAAAATCTTATGTTTCAGTACCTATGTCATTCATATGCATTCATGTTTAAGTTGGCAAGTTTATGATGATTTTAATCTTATGTTGAGATTTTGAAAATAGTGTTATCAATTTAATGTTGCATTCTTTTTGGGGAGGATTTATTTATGATAACTCTTGTCTTATACATCTATCTTACATTCGAGAACGAATGTTCCCAAGGGGAAGACATTTAAACGAACCCAAAAACTGCCCGAAAATGTAGCTCGAAATGCCCTAAATTTTAAATTTCATACATCTCAAAATCATGCATTATATCAAAACTCTAACTTCATATTCTTTTTCAGGGGGTCAAAATTAGGCAAAAAAGGGTCTAAACACGATTTAACTGTAGCAAAATTTGAAAAAAATGCAAAAATGTGATTTCAAGAGACGATTCTTGCCCCTAGAGCGATGCGCCAAGGGTGTGCTCCTATACATTTTTGTGTACATTTTTTCTATCTTGGTCCAAGACTTTTGGGTCTTGGGTCCAAGTATTTCCAAACGTGGTTTTACCTATACGTAGTCATATTTCACCCTCATATCATCCAAAATATTCCCCAATATCCTCAAAAACACTTAGCCATATTTTTCACTCCCACACTCAAGTCTAAAATATCTCATCCAGAACTAAGGAATTCTTTCAAGCTTCAAGCCTCAATTTTCAATTTTCATCAAGAGCTTCGTTAAAGCTAAGGTATGTAGGTTTTAGACATAGGGTCCTTCCACCTATGGTGCCCTAAACGTTTTTTTTACTCAATTTGCATGGTTTAAAGTATGAACATGTCTATGAGCTATGTTAAAGCTAGGTATAGTTATGACTATTTTGCTATGTTTTGATGTATATATCTTGGATCTATTGTAAGATTTAATGAGGGGGTTTGATATATATTACTTGAGGGTGTTGCAAGGTGTTGAGTGAAGGTTTTAAAATGGACTTTGTTACATGATTTCATCTCTATATATCATGATTTTACACTATTATTATACACCCTCTAGGTGTTTGATAAAATGTTCGGATGTGGTTCCTTAAGAAATTGAAGGCCCAAAGCATGAGATATGATATGATTGATTCATGATGATAAAATGAGCTTCTGCATATGATATTATCCATATAACCGGTCCGAGGGGACTGAGAGCCCGTATAGCCGAGTTGAGGGGTTTGAATCTCAAACACCAAGGTGGTAGGTGAGATTGACACTAACCTAGGTTAGTGCTTTGTACCTCAAACACTAGGGAGATAGGTGCAATTAAAACTATCCTATTTGAGGGGTTTGTACCCCACACGCTAGGGTGGTAGGTTCAATTTTCACTAACCTAGATGAGGGCTTTGTACCTCACACACCAGGGTAATGGCTGAAATTGTCACTAACCTACCAAGTGGTTTGTACATTGAAATATAGCTTAGTCTCTTTTACACATATGAATTTTTACGTGAGCATGAGATACCTAGGTATGCTTCACTTATGCATTGATCATAGATGCCATGTTGTTATATTACTCCTACTTCCTATTGTTATGCATTTTGATTATGATGCCTATTAGGCATTGCATCCTATATACTTAGTATATTCTAACGTACTAATGTATACTCTTCCCTATATGATATCACTATGTAGGAACTACTGCCCAAGTTGATCATCCTCCTCCTCCATGTGGCTAGATCAGTATTACTCAAGCTTATTGGTGATTCATCCACTTAGGGGACCTTGGTCTATGTTGATCCTATTATATATTGACACATTCTTCTTTGTTGTCTATTTTGAGCATAAGGGTGAGCATGGTTGCTTTGTCTTGGACATATTATGTATTTATGATATGAGTTTTACTCTTTTCCCTTGATTATGGTATTATGCAAGCTTTTTCCCTTAGCCCCTATTCTTACTTTTTATGTCTTTTATATCCTTCCGCAGCGAATGGTATGTAATGATAAGTTAAGAGGCTTGTTTGGGATTCCTTTGGGTTTTCCATTCGTCGTATCACGTCTAAGCCCTAGGCTTGGGTTGTGATAATGATTTTGAACTAGCATTACTCACCTACCAAGTGTTTGATAAAATGTTCGGTTAAGTATTCTTATGTTTTTAATGATCTATTGTATGGCCTATGAGTTAAGTGACTTTATGATGATTAAAGTAATGTATGTATATGTTGATTTCATAAACAATATCTATAATGATGCAAGTTGACCACACCTTGTTGAGGGGGAACAATACCTCAACCACTATGATGTGGGGTGCTATGCCCATCTACCAGTTAAGAGGTATATACCTTGACCACTATGATGGGGGGTGCTATGCCCATCTACCAGTTAAGGGGTATATACCTTGAAAACTATGATAGGGGGTGCTATGTCCATCTACTAGTTAAGAGGTATATACCTTGACCACTACGATGGGGGGTTCTATGTCCATCTACCATGTTGAGGGATAGATACGTTGACCACTTTGATGGGGGGTGCTATGCCCATCTGCTAATTGATGGGTAGATACCTCAATCACCTTCCAAGGGGCTTATAGGCCTTGGATTCCAAGCACTAGTCTACTTATTCTATGATGATGGTCTCTTCCTACACATGTATTATGTTCCATATAAATATGTTTTACTCCAAGCGTTGATCATGCATGCCATGTTGCTAATATACTATCTCTTGCTTATAGTTATATTCATTTTGATTATGTTGCCTATCTTTTGTCACATTGCATCCTACATACATATTACATTCAAACGTACTAAGACATAATTTATGCCTACATGATGTTACCATATATGAATTGGAGCCCCTCACGATCATCCTCACGTGGCTAGTTGGTCATCTTGAAGATAAGCTATTGGTGAGTCCTTAAGTTCACAGATACTAGCTTTTAACTCTTACATTTGTTATTTCCTTCTGTTGAACTTTGGTACTAAAAGGGTGAACCCGGAAATGTCTTGAACCCCACCTAATCTATGCTAGAGGTGTTATTGGACAAGTGATGTGATTATTCTTGAGCTTTGACTCTTCTTTGATTTATGCTATTAAAGACTTCCCTTAGTCCCTTTATCCTTATTTTTACTCTCTTGTTGATTGTTCAATTTCTCCCCCCGACCAAGGATGTGTAAATCATATGCTAAGAGGCTTGATTGGGGTCCTTTCGGGTTCCCATTCTCCATGTCACGTCTAGGCCCTAGGTGTGATCGTGAAAAAATTGGTATCACTTCACTAGGTTTTTAATGGTACTTGGTATCCAACACACCATGTCGATTATATTCTTGTTCATGGTTGTGAAGTGCACCACGATTATGAGGAAGAGGCTATAAGGCGTTTTTGAAAATGTTTCCTTTCTTTATGATATTTATCCTGCTATAGAAGTTATGGTAAGGTTTTTCCCTAATGAATATTCTTTGTTGTGCTAGATCATGCCTATTCCAAGAGGAAAAAGAGCCCACACTCCCGAGGAATAATCGGCCCCTCCCACTCCTCAAGATCCTCTAGATGAGGGAGTGGCCCTTGAAGAGTTTCGAGATGCTATTACCATGCTAGCCCATGCCATGAATAATCAAATCACCCAAGGGGCCCAAGCCCTTATGCTCCTATTCCGGCTTCTAGGGTGAGGATTTCACAAGGATGAACCTATCAGAGTTCCATAGGTCCAAAGTGGATGAGGATCCTCAAGAATTTATTAATGATGTGTACAAAGTGTTGTCTATTATGGGTGTTCAGTCAGAGGAGAAAGAGAAGTTGGCGGCCTACCAATTCAAAGGGGTGGACCAAATAAATGGAAAAGGGAGAAAGGGAACAACAATATGATTCTTTGGGAGGAGTTTAAAGTGGCATTTCTCAACCGTTTCTTCCCTTTGAGCTAAGGGAGGCCAAATTGATGGGATTTATGAATTTGAAGGAAGGGTCTATCAGTGTGACGAAGCATGCCCTCAAGTTCAACCAACTCTCCAAATATGCTTCACAATTGGTGGCTGAGCCAAGGTCTAGGATGAACAAGTTTGTGATGGGTGTATCAAATTTGTTGAATGAGCAATGTCATGCCGCCATGTTGAAGGTGATAGGGACTTGTCCCACCTCATGAATTATGCCGAACAACTGGAAGGGGAAAAGTTGAGAAAGAGATTAAATAATGAGGCCAAGAGGGCCCATTTTGAAGGTAGGTTCCGAATTCCGAAGGGTGGTCGGTTTCATCAAGGCCAAGGATCTTCCAATGCTCCTACTAGAAAATATTCTAATGACAACCCAAGGGTCCGTGGTGGTGGTGGTGTGGTGCCTAATCCTATGTGCCAAGATGTGGTAGAGGCCATGATGAACCATGCTTGAAGTCTACTAATGCTTTTTATGGTTGTGGTGAAGTGGGTCATAAAGTGATCGATTGTCCACATAATCAAAACAAGGGTATAGATCATTGTCCACAAGGTTGAGGTGCAAATGCGGTTCCTAGGAGAAAAGGAGACCTACAAAGGGGTGTTCCAAGGCATAATCGATTTTATACTCTTCATGGGAGGAAAAGGGTAGCTGAGGTGCCTAATGTCATCATCGGTATGTTAAAAGTTTGTGATTTTGATGTGTATTTAAATGATCCCAAAAGAAGTGCCCAAAAGTATGCCTCAAAAGTGCTCGGAATCATAATTTCCATATATCTCAATATCTGTGCGTGATTTCAAAAATCTGACTTCATATTCTTGTTTGGAGGGTCAAATTGAAAGTGTTGAATTACAGAGAGTGGTGTGCGTCATTGGCATGATGCGCCACTGTATTATTTTGGTGCTTATTTTCAGGTTCGGTCCAAGAATTCTGGGTCTTGGTCCTAAGCCTTCACACACGTGAAAGTACCTATACTAAGCCTTATTCCACCCTCATATCATCCAAGACATTCCCAATACACTCCCAAACACTTAAACAATATTCCATCTCCAAATTTCAAGTCTCGAAACTCATCCAGATTCTAAGGTTCTCATTCAAGCTTCAAATCTTTATCTCCAACCTTCTTCAAGAATTCTCCAAATCTAAGTTATGTGAGTTTCTTTCATGGGTTCATTTTCAGTTAAGATTGCATGATTTTAAGTTAATATACTCATGGGGTTTACTTATTTTGAAATTCATTGCATATTATCTTGGGGTTTCATGAAATTATGATTGTTTTAGTATATTTTGAGCTGTGAATCTAAGATCTATTGATAGATTTGATGAAAGATTTTCATGTATGTTGCTTTTGGGTGTTTCCAAGTATCTATTGATGGTTTTACATTGAATTTTCTTGCATGATTTCACTCTTTAATTGCATGGTTTTACACTAGTTTTACACACCCACCAAGTGTTTGATAAAATGTCCGGTTTAGGGTTCTTGAGTTATTGATGGTCTATAGCATGACGTATCTCAAGTGGCTTATGGTGATGAAAGGAATGTATATATTTGTGTTTAAATCATGTAAGGGAGCTACGGTGTTGAAAGTGAATTGTTGGGCTCTCATATTGTTATGTCCTTGGGAGTTGTGGATGAGTTATTGAGTCCCTATGCTAAGGTTTATGCTCCTGTGAATTGTGAAGCCTACTAGAAGGGGTTATGAACTATTTCATAAGCTCTACCCTCTAGTACAAGGACAATTTCTACATGTAAGGGTTATGAACTATGTTATACACCTTACCCTCATGTATGATTTGAGGTTACGCAATGTACTCATATGACAGGATTATGAACTATGTGGTATGCCTCACCCTCAGATGCGATGCAATGCTATCTATTATCTCATTCTCACATGTAGGGTTTATGACCTATGTTACCTTTTACCCTCATGTGATATTCATTATCTCATGTACTACCCATTACCTACTGTAAGGGGTTATAACCTATGATATATCCCTCACCCTCTAGTACAAGGTCTTTGGACGATCTAAGCATGTCATCTTATTGTTTTAATCAAGCTATGTAAGCATGTTTATCTTTCAAGGATATTTTACTACAAGCATTGTTCATGCATGCCTTGTTAATAATATACATTATCCCTTCGTTATGACTATGCATTTTGATTATAATGCCAATCTTTTGTTACATTATCCAATATACTTGGTACATTCAAACATACTAACGCATACTCTATGCCTACATGATATCACCATGTAGGAATCGGAGCTCCTATTGATTCTCCTCCTCTATGCTAGATGGACTTGTTCAAGTTAGCTTTGGTGAGTCCTTATGTCCAGGGGGAAATACCTATCTTCTCTCATGCTTATGTTTCGATTATATCTTTTATATTTGGATTATCTATTGTCATTACTATGAGGGTGAGCCCGGTTACTTGTCTTAGCCCCCGCTATGTTCTGTGATTAAAGGTATTGTTGGACATGTACGTAATGATGTTATAAGCTTGATTCTCTTGATGTTTTATGAAATGATGGTTTCCCTTTTATCCCCATGCCCTTATTTCTACTCTTTTATTGTTGTTTAATTGCTTCCGCGACCAAGAATGTGTAATGATATGATAACAGGCTTGTTTGGTGCTCCTTTGGTGTCTCATGTGTCGTGTCACATCTAGGCCTTAGTTTGGGTCGTGACATGTATGCATTGGTAGACTCAGGTGCCGCTCTTTGTTTAATTACTCCTTTTGTTTCCAAAAAGTTTCATGTTAAACTTGAATTGTTGTGTGAGCCATATGAGGTGTCTACTACCATTGGTATATCCATTGTTGCTAGAATGGTCTATTGAAATTGTCCCATATTCATTTTGCATAAAATATTTCCTTGTGATTTTGTTGAGTTGGATATGGTGGATTTTGATGTCATTCTTGGGATGTACTGGTTGCATGCATATTATGCCTCTTTTGATTGTAGAACCAGTGGGGTCAAATTCCAATTCCCTAATTAACTCGTCATTAAGTGGGGGAGTCATGATGTGGTGGTCAAGGGTAGGTTTAATTCTTGCATTAAAGCCCAAGAGTTGATTTCTAAGCAGCGTCTCTACCATCTTGTGAGGGTTAGGGATGTTGAGTCCAATGTCCTTCCCCTAGAGTCGGTTTCGGTGGTAAATGTGTCCTTTGATGTCTTTCCTAATAAGCTTCTCGGTGTTCCTCCCGAAAGAGAAATAGATTTTAATATAGACCTCCTTTCCGATACTCAAACCATTTTTATTCCCCTCATCATATGGCCTCGACGGAGTTAAAGGAGTAGAAGGAACAATTGAGGGATTTGTTGGAGAAGGGTTTTATTAGGCCTAGCCAATCACCTTGGGGTGCACCAGTGTTGTTTGTGAAGAAGAAGGATGGTACTATTAGAATATGCATACACTACTAGCAATTCAATAGGGTCACCATGAAGAATAAGTATCCTTTACCGAGGATTGATGATCTTTTTGACCTACTTCAAGGGACTAGTTACTTCTCTAAGATTGATCTTCGGTCTAGATATCACCAAGTGAAAGTGAGGGAGTGTGACATTCCCAAGATAGACTTCCGAAATAGGTATGGGCACTATAAGTTTGTGGTTATGTCTTTCGGTTTGACTAATGAACCGGCTATCTTCATGGATCTTATGAATAGGGTCTTCAAACCCTACCTTGCTTTGTTTGTGGTGGTATTTGTTGATGGTATCTTGATCTATTCCCATAGTGAGGAGGAGCATGTGAATCACTTGAGGGTGGTGTTGCGAATCTTGAGGGAGGAGAAGTTGTAAACCAAATGTGAAAAATTTTTAGTTTTGGTTGAATGAGGTTGATTTTCTAGGTGATGTGGTGTCGGGGGATGTTATTAAGGTGGATCCTAAAAAGATGGAGGTGATTAGAAATTGACCTAGACCTTTGACTCCATCAGACATTAGAAGTTTCTTGGGTTTGGCGTGTTATTACCAAAGATTTGTGAATGTGTTCTCTTATATTCCTTCTTATATGACAAAGTTGACCCAAAAGAAAGCAAAATTTGTGTGGACCTATGAGTGTGGAAAGAGTTTCCAAACTTTTAAGGATAAGCTTATCTCTGCTCCCATGTTGTCTATACTGGAAGGGTTGCAAGGGTTTGTTGTGTATTGTGATGCCTCAAGAATTTTTTTGGGTGGTGTTTTGATGTAAAATTGTAAGGTGATAGGTTTTGCCTCTAGACAACTTAAGGTATATAAATAGAATTATCCTACTAACGATCGTGAATTGGCCGCCGTGGTATTTACTTTGAAAATTTGGCATCATTATTTGTATGGGGTGCATGTTGATGTGTTTACCGATCATAAAAGTTTCCAATATATGTTCACTCAAAAAGATCTCAACTTAAGACGAAGAGGTGGTTAGAGCTCCATAAGGATTGTGATATGAGTGTGTATTACCACCCTAGTAAGGCTAATATTGTGGCCGATACTCTAAGTAAGGTGTCTATAGGTAGCCTAGTACATGTTGTTGATGGTGGCAAAGAAGTGGCTAGAGAAGTCCATTGGATGACTAGATTGGGAGTTATGTTGGAGGAGGTTGACAATGGTGGGGTAGTGGTTGTTGATGGTTCTAAATCTTCCTTGATTGAAGAGGTGAAAATAAAACAAAATCTTGACCCCACTTTGTTGGAATTAAAAACCTTAGTGAGAGATGGTAAGGTGGAGGTTTTCTCCCAAGGGTGATATGGTGCCCTTAGGTACCAAAATAAGTTGTGTATGCCTAGTGTTGGTGGCTTGAGAGAGAAGATCCTTGATGAGTCTCATAATTCTTCCTATTGTATTCGCCCTGTTTCTACAAAAATGTATAGAGATTTGAGGGGAGTGTATTGGCGGGGTGACATGAAGAGACATATTGCTAAGTTTGTATCGGGTTGTCATAATTGCTTACAAGTTAAAGCCGAGCATCAAAGGCCAGGTGGCCTAGCCAAAGATTTAGAGATTCCTACTTGGAAGTGGGAGGAAATTAACATGGATTTTTTGGTTGGTTTGCCTAGGACTAGAAAGCATTTTTATTCTATTTGGGTTATGGTTGATAGGAACACAAAGTTGGCTCATTTCCTATTGGGTAAGACTACTTATGGTGCCGAAGATTATGCTAGATTGTACGTTCATAAGTTGATAGATTGCTTGGGGTGCCTTTGTCTATCATTTTGGATCATGGTTCTGAATTCACTTCTCACTCTAAGAGGTCCTTCCAAAGAGGTCTTGGGACCAAGGTAAAGCTTAGTATGGCCTTTCACCCTCAAACAGATGGCCAAGCCAAAAGAACTATCCAAATTCTTGAGGATATACTTAGCGCTTGTGTTTTGGAGTTTAAGGGTAGTTGGTATGAACATCTTCCACTCATTGAGTTTGCTTACAATAATAGTTATCATTCAAGTATTGGTATAGCTTCTTTTGAGGCTCTATATGGTAAACGTTGTAGGTCCTCGGTAGGATAGGTTAAAGTGGGGAAAATGGCCTTGTTAGGCCCAGACTTGGTTATGGAGGCCATGAAGAAAGCGAAGATGATAAGGCAAAGGTCGGAAACAACCCTAAGTCAACAAAAGTCCTATGCCGATGTTAGGAGATGGGATCTTGACTTTAAGGTTGGTGATTGGGTTTATTTGAAGGTCTCACCCATGAAGGATGTGGTTCGTTTTGGTAAGAAGAGTAAATTGATTCCAAGATTTATGGGTCCATATAGAGTGTTGAGGAGGATAGGTAAGGTGCCCTATGAGTTGGACTTACCCAATGATATGAATATGGTTCACAGGTCTTCCATGTGTCTATGTTGAGAAACTATGTGGGTAACCCAAGCGCTATTGTGCCTTTAGACGTCGTGGGTGTTGTTGAAGAAAATTTGACTTATTAAGAGGTTTCGATAGAAATTTTGGATAGACAAGTGAAGACATTGAGAAATAAGGATGTAGCTTCCACCAAGGTAGTTTGGAGAAACCAACAAGTTGAAAGTGTGAAATGGGAAGCCAAAGAGGACATCAATAATGATATCCCCATCTCTTCTATTCTACTCAAGTCTAAGATATTAATTTAACTCCCCTATATGATTTCAAGTCTTAAGTTTCAGTCCTTATATTATTTGCATGCATTCATGTTTATGTTGGCAAGTTTATGCTGATTTTGACACTTATGTTGAGATTTTTGAAATGATGTTTTAATGCATTTGTTGCATTCATGTGTGGGCTGAACTCGTCTTGATTATTCTCTCACATACATTTGTTTGACAATCGAGGATGAATGTTCCGAAGGAGGAGATATTGAAACGCCCTAGAAAGTACCTAAAAATGATCCTTGGAAATGTCCATAATCATAATTTTCATATATCTCAAAATCCACACATGATAACAAAAATCCAACTTTATATTCTTGATCACGGGGCAAAATTGAGTGAGGAATGGGTATAAGCCCAATTTTAAAGAACCCATAGCAAAAAATAAATTTTGCCAAAATTTAAAAATTTCTAGAATCTGTTCGCATTGGCTCTGTGATGCGGAGCCGTCACCGAGTAGTGTATTTGTTGTCAGTTTTTCTTATATCGGCCTAAGGCCTTGGAGTCTTGGTCTAAGCCCTCCTATGCATAAAAATACACATATTTAGTCATTTTTAACGCTATATCATCCAAGACATTTCCTAAAACCATCTCTAACCTTTAACCAAACATTTCATCCAAATTTAAGTGTCCCAAACTCATTCTGGATATCAGGAAATTCACTCAAGCTTCAATTTATAATTCAAATCTTCATCAAGAAAATATCCAAAGTTGAGTTATGTGTGTTTCGGTGATAGGGCCCTTTCACCCATGGTGCCCAACCTTCCTTTGTATGTAAATTGCATGTTTTCAAGTGGATTTGTCTATGGGTATTTCTTATTATGAATTTGATCATGAATTATGTTAGGGTTTCATAAAATATTGACTATTTATGCATGTTTTAAGCTATGAAACTATGATTTGTTATGAGATTTGATGAGGGGTTTTAATGTATTTTGCATGAGGATGTTACCAAGTATATGTGGATTGATTTACATTATGCTTTCTCAAATTAATTTCACTCTTGCATTGCATGACTTTAAACTAGCATTACACCGCTGCCAAATATTTGAGAAAATGTTCGATTATGGATTCTTGAGTTAAGTGACTTTATGATGATGAAGGTGATGTATGTATGTGTTAATTTCATGAAACGTATCTATAGTTTTGCAGGTTGACTGCACCTTGTTGAAGGGGTGCTATCCTCAACCACTATGATGGGGGTGCTATGCTCATCTACCAGTTAAGGGGTATATACCTTGACCACTATGATTGTGGGTGTTATTCCCATCTACCCATTAAGGGGTGTATACCTTGACCACTATGATGGGGGGTGCTATAACTGTCTACCAGTTAAGGGATATATACATTGACCACTATAATGAGGAATGCTATGCCCATCTACTAGTTAAGGGGTGTATACCTTGACCACTATGATGGGGGGAGTGTTATGCCTATCTACTATGTTTAGGGGTATATACCATGACCACTTTGATGGGCGGTGCTCTGCCGATCTACCAATTGAGGGGTAGATACCTCAATCGCCTTCCAAGGGGGTGATAGGCCTTGAATTCCAAGCACTAAATTGCTTGGTCTATGATGATGGTCTCTTGCTACATATGTATTATGTTTTATATAAGCATGTCTCGCTCCAAACATTGATCATGCATACCATGTTGCTAATATACTATCTCTTGCTTATAGTTATGCATTTTTATTATGTTGTCTACCTCTTCTCACATTGCATCCTATACTTTGTACATTCAAATTTATTAATGCATACTCCATGCCTACATGATGCTACCATATAGGAACTGGAGCCCATCATGAGCATCCTCCCTATGGCTAGTTGATCATCTTGAAGATAAGCTATTGGTAAGTCCTCAAGTTCGAGGATAGTAGCTTTGCACTCTTACTTTGTTATTTCTTCATGTTAAACTTTGGTACTAAAAGGGTGACCCCGGAAGGTGTCTTTGCCCTCGCCCAGTCTATGCTTGAGGTGTTGTTGGACAAGTGATGTAACTATGCTTGAGCTTTGAATCTTCTATGATTTATGCTATTAAACACTTTCCTTAGTCCCTCTATCCTTACTTTTTACTCTATTGTAAATTGTTCAAATGCTTCCGTGACTAAAGATGCGGAAATGATATGCTAAGATGCCTTGGCTTTGGTCGTGACAACTTGTTCGAATTTCCTAAGTCCAATCTATGTCATTTAAGTCCCCAAAAGACCCCTATTCAGCTTAGAAACAACCCTAATCTACTTTATTCTCCTCATTTTAATATATTCCTAAGTCTAAACCCCGCCAAAAATATGATCAAGTTCTTCAACACCTCAAAGAGAAGGTGAAAGCTAGGGATTCAGATTCTTCACTTCCAAAGTGTAATGTCCTCCATTAAATCATACCAAGGTATGTGGGTTCTGATTTGTGGAGACCTTTCCTCCACAAGCATCAACTATTCCTCTTCCTCATCATTTGACTCGTATTGGTAAATGTGTCGTGCAGACCATAAAATCTAAGTCTTATTATTTTGTTGAGTCTAGATCGCCGTTTCTGGTATGGATGCATATTTGTCTTGTGAAAATCTAATTCAGATGAGTATCAAATTCCTAATTTGAGTTTTTTTGTTAGCTAATGTAGTTGGAGCATGGAGTTTCCAGTGCAAGTACTTTTCTTCTTCACTTTTGTGAGGAAGCCTTTGCATTTGTGGAGGTCTGGCTATTGATGAACTCTACGTTCATCAAAACTATTTTGCCATCACAAAGTGGGCACGTGTGATTTCACTCTCTCCTGCTAACCCCCACGTTCGTGGGTTTGGGTGCCACGATCACGGAGGCCTTTTTGGTTCGTCTCCTCCACGTTCGTGGGTTGGGCTCCACGATCACAAAGATTGTTTTGGTCTGGCTCCTCTATATTTGTGGAGCCCTATCTGTGATCGCAAAGTAGTTTTTATACCCGTACGATTTCAAACTCATGAAACACCATGTTTAACCATTTTTCTCAAACTTTAAGCTTTTTGGGAGATTTTGAGAAGTGTTTTCAAAGATTTTACTCGGGTAAGTGTTTCCAAAACTATCTTGATCATTTTCCATGAATTTTATCTTTATTTTGTCTTGAATTTAGTAATTTTTAATGTCCAAAATTGAGAAATTTTTGTGTTTGATTTTGAAACATTAAATGAGGATTTCTCACTCAATTTGAACCTAATTTTATAGGATTTTCACCCACGAATTCCATTTTCCATCTGGGACCTGATTTTAAAGTCAATTTCAAATTTGAAACTTTGAATATTAGCCCTAATTTTGACCATCTTTCCCTAAACCTAATTTATTTCAATGTATCAAAATGGACCTGTTGATGCATAGTATTGGATAGTGGTTGATCAATCCAAGGATTGTTTAGAGGCTTGAGATGATTGAAAGCTCATCCGAGTGTGCTTCCGGTATCAATGTAAATGCAACTGACCTTTTTGGGACTGGATTTGAGTTATTGTACATGCTTAATTATGTGATAATTGTGAGATAAATTGAATTATGAGACTATCATTTGATATGATTCAAATTGATGTGAATATGATATCGACTACGCTAAATATTGAGTAAATGGTGATCTTACTGATGAATTGAGATAGAATGATCAGATTTGAGGTAATCTAAATATTGGTAAGATAATATGAGACTTGAGAAAACTTCTGAATAGTGTTATGGCTAATTGATAATGATTAGCATACATGGTATAACCTATATGATATAATGGTTGTTGCACGTATCTCTTACTTGATCAACCACATTGGTAGGCACATTTCTTGGATTGACAAGATGCATTAGTATGCACATATCTCTTACTTAATTAATTACATTGTTATGCACATATCTTATACTAGATTGGCTATATTGGTATGCATAGATCTTATTTCTGATTAGGTTGTATTGTTATGCACATGTGTTAGATATGATTAGTGGCATTGGTATGCACACTTTTTATATTGGATTGGATGCATTTTTATGCACATATCTCTTTGCCTTAGCATCGAAAGAGGCATTATGACACATGTTTAGACAGTGTTATGCCTGCGATGCCTTGAGACACCCCATTATGAGGCCTGCGATGCCTCAAGATACTTCTGATTATGGCCTGTGATGCCTTATTATATGTTCAAGTACATGGCATGTGATGTCACAGTCTTCTATCTTGTAGCTTCAACTCCATAGATGTGTATATCAGCCTCATGACAATCATGATTTCACCTCATACATGGCCTGTTATGCCAGTGCATTCATGAATAGCATTGCATTGCATCATTAGATTGGTTCACCATCTATAATTGTCATTATTCATGATCTTATTGTACTTTGATGCAAGTGAAAGGATTCGTTGCTATTATATATTTGTTTGATTTGTCTTACCCAGTCAGTTAAACCTACTAGGTACATTTTGGTATACTTACCCCTACTCTATTTTATCCCTTTAGATCAAGCACAGGGACCTACCTAAGGTAGCTGATTCACTCTTTTGAAATTTTCTCTATCCATCCTGGTCCTACCAATGAGATTAAGACTTCGGATCACCGTTGATCTTTGGGATTTCCTTTACTTTGCTTTTAGATTTTGTATTAGATTTTATTCTATGAGATAATTTGTACTATTACAAAATAGTTATATTTACTCTTCAGTAGTATATTAGATGTTATTGTACTCAGGACTCTAGGTTTTTGGAGATTTTTGTGCTATATGGGTTGCTTTCACTTTATTTTATACTTCTTTAGTTATGATCCAATTTGTGATCATGAAAAGTTTGGTATCAGAGCTCTAGGTTTGATGGGCTCATAAGTCAAGAGAAGGGCGTCTCGTTGAGTCTTGCCGGTCAATGTGTAGACTCATCTTCGAGAGGCTACTAGACACTTGTTACGAAGGATTTTTACATCATGTGTGCTCCTTTGGATTACTCATTTTGTAAGCGTCTAATTTACTTCTTCTACTCAGATGTTGATTACTAGATCCCATCGATCAGTGGAAGAGCCTGACGCAACTAATCTGGCTCCTGCTCGAGGTCATGGTAGAGTTTGAGACAGGACAAAGGCCAAGGACATATTAGAGGGGAAGCTGCACCTAGAGGGAAATCTAGATTGGCTTCTCCAGAGCCTTCTTATGAGCCAGAAGGGCCTGTGGATCCTATTCCACCTCCCTTAGCCGCAGAGACTACACCTTCAATACAGGAGTTACTCTTGACGTTTTTGGCTAGATTGGAGGGAGCACCTCCCACCCCATCTTAAATTGATGTACCAATTTCTATAGTATCGATTAATCCTTCTATTGCCCCATCCAAGCTAGCTATGATGTATGTTGGTCCTTCTACAGTTCCCAGAGTTTATCCTATGACTGCTATGGTTCCACCTCTAACATCTATGCTGAGTTTGAGTTATCAGTTTCAGAGTTTTGTTATTGCTCAATCTATTACACATCAATTATTTATCGTGCCACCATCTTTTGCCAGCCTAGACATGTCTATAGTAGAGCATAAGAGCTTTGAGAGTTTGTGTAATTGGCTGCTCCATGATTCGATAGCACCCCTGATGATAGAGCTTATGATTTTACGTTAGAACTTCAGGGCTAGTTAAGTAACCTGGCTCTTCCTGAGTCGCATGGAGTTTCTTATACTTGATACGAGTTCATCAGCATTGCCAAGGAGTGATGGAAGTCAGTTGTAGCGCATAAACCTATTGGATCTCCAACTATGACCTGGGTGCAATTCACTGAGATATTTTTGGAGAGGTTCATGCCATACAGCCTCCGAGAAAAACATCGAGCTGAGTTTGATATACTATAACAAGGTTCTATGTCTGTTCCTGATTACAACGCTAGATTTCATACCTTGTCCAATTATCTTACTGAGTTCGAGAGGATTTGACGATTTGCCAAGGCCTTGAAAGGGTATCATTAGTAGGCTATAGCTTCTGTTGTATTGGCTGGAGGCACTTTTCAAAATATTGTGGATCATGCTCGTATGATAGAGTATATCAGTAAGATAGACAAGGTGTGGCTGAAAGTAGTTCTATTGGCATGGACAGTTTAGTGGGAACCCACCATGGGGCCGAGAGATTCGGAGGAAGGGCCATTAGAGCCGATAGTTCAGAAAGCTCTTCCAATGCCAAATATCATTGATAGATCTTGATCTACTGAGGTGGGTAGTGCAGTCATACGTGGTGGCCTTTCAGGGCAGCTATCTCAAAGGCAAGACAATAGGGCATGTTATCATTGTGATGAGATTAGACACTTCATTCATGGTTGTCCTCACCATGTACCTCCTGCTTAGACTTCAGGTTCTCAGGCATCTCGTCTAGATCTAGCATAGATACATGGGGACACATCGCAAGCTATAAGAGGTAGTGCCAGAGGAGGTAATGGTATAGTGAGAGGTAGTGCTTGTAGTTGCCCATAGGATAGTGGTGGGCATAGAGTTTGTTAAGCTATTCTAGATAGAGCTAAGGCAGAGGCTTTTGATATATTTGTCATAGGTATGGTTCTAGTGTGCCACCATTCAGCTTTAATTGTAATTGATCCAGCTTTACTTATTCGTATTTGACGGCTTATTTTGCTTTTCATACTGATATTATTTGTGAGCTGCTTGCCAAGCCTATTGGTGTTTCCACCCTGGTAGGTGAATCACTAGTGTTGAATAGGTGTATTAGGGTTGTGTTGTGACTTTTACTGCGAGAGATATTGTTGTTGATTTGATATTGTTGAATATGGCTGGCTTCGATGTTATATTGGGCATAGATTGGTTGTCAACTCATCATGCTACTCTTAACTATCATACGAAGAGTGTGACCCTATCTTGTCCTGACTTGCCTCAGTTGATATAGACTGGAGCACCTAGCTCCTATCCTAATGGTGTTATTTCTCATATGTGTGCTTGTCGATTGATGGAGAAGGGATGCTTGGCATACTTGGCTCATGTTCGGTCTTCTTCTTTGGAGCCTCTATCATTGACGACTACCAGGGTTGCTACAAAGTTTATGGATTTATTTTCAACTGATTTAGTAGGTGTTCCTCCGGACCATGACATTGACCTTGTTATTGATATAGAGCCGGACTCTAAGCCAATATCTATTGCCGCTTATCAGATGGTTCCGACCAGAGTAAAGTACTTGAAGTAACAAATGGAAGATTTCTTTAAGAAAGGACATATTCATCCTAGTGTATCTCCATGGGGTTATCCAATATTATTTGTGAAGAAGAATGATGACACTATGCATATATGTTTTGACTATCGCTAGCTTAACAAAGTCACTATTAACAACAAGTATCATTTGTCTCATATTGATGATCTTTTTGACCAATTGCAGGGTGCCTTAGTATTCTCAAAAATTGACTTGAGGTTCGATTATCATCAGTTGAGAGTTTAGGAGTTTGACATCCTGAAAAAAGCTTTCAAGACTTGTTATGGGCATTATGAGTTTTTGGTCAAATGTCATTTTGGTTGAATGATGCCCAAACTGCCTTTGTGGAGTTGATGAACCGAGTGGTCATGCCCTATTTAGACATCTTTGTTGTTATGTCCACACTTGAGGACAGTACTCCAAAGATTGAGGGAAGAGAAGTTGTATGAAAGGCTCTCAAAGTGCGAGTTTTGGCTCAAGTCTATTGCATTTCTTAGCCATGTTGTGTCAAAAGAAGGTATTATGGCCAGTTCGGCCAAGTTAGCAATTGTTCATGAGTTGGCTAGGCCTACTTCTGTGGCTGAGATTCTGAGTTTTCTTTGTTTGGGTAGTGTACTGATGCAAAGAGGGAAGGTGATGGCACATGCTTCCAGATAGCTGAAAATGCATAAGAGAAACTGCCCTACCCAAGACATGGAGTTGGTTGTGGTGGTGTTCATGCTGAAGCTGTGGTGAAATTATCTTTATGGGGTGCATTGGGAGATTCTTACCGATCACCGAAGTATCAAATACATCTTTTCTCAGCCGAATCTAAACATGAGACAGCGTAGGCAGTTAGAGTTGCTTAAGGAATATGATATCCCTATTCTATATCACCATGGGAAGGCTAATGTGGTGGCAGATGCTTTGAGTCGAAAGGCTACTAGTATGTGGAGTTTGGCATTCTTAAGGGATGAGGAGAGGCCCTTAGCTTTGGAGGTTCAGTCGCTTGCTAGACATATGGTTCATTGGCATATTTCTCCTCCTTAGACTATTTTGGCCTTTGTTGAGGCTAGAACTGCTTGTTTGATTAGATATGTGCTCATCAGTTTGAAGATCTCAGATTATGCATGATTCATGACAAGGTGTGGAGAGGTGAAGCCAAGTCAGCTATTATTGATTCTGATGGTGTTTTGAGGACAAATGGTAGAGTTTGTGTGCCTAAGGTAGGAAACTAGGTGTGGTTGATATTAGAGAAAGCCCATTGTACTGCATATTGCATCCATTCAGGTATGGATAAGATGTATCATTATCTTAAACAACATTATAGGTGGTTTGGCATGAGGAGTGACATAGCTGAGTTCGTGGCCATGTTCTTGAATAATCAGTAGGAGAAGTATGACAATCAAAAGCCCAGTGGATTGATGCAAAGGATGCCCATTCCCGAGTGAAAGTAGGAAAGAGTGACTATAGATTTTTTCATAACTTTGCCCATAGCCTTGGGCAAATTTGATTCATTTTGGATGTTCATTGAATATTTGACCAAGTCAGAACACTTTTTACTAGTACAAATTAGCTATAGTGCAGAGCAATTTGCTAGGTTATATATCTAGGACATTGTCAGATTGCACGGTGTGCTAGTGTCTATATTGTCAAATAGAGCATCTTTGTTCACCTCCCATTTTGGTATGCTCTACAACATGGTTTGTCTACTTGTGTGAATTTGATTTAAGCTTTCCACCCCGAGACTGATGGTCAATAAGTACGCACCATTTAAGTGCTGAAAGACATGCTTAGGCTTGTGTTATTATTTTTGGGGCATAGTAGGATAAACATTTACCATTAGCAGAGTTTGCATATGAGTATCCAGATGGCACCATTTGAGGCCTTGTATGGCTAGAGGTGTACATCACCTATTGGATAGTTTGATTCAAGTTCAATAGAGGTGTTGAGTTCCCTATTAGTGACAATGTTTGGCTAAAAGTTTCACCCATGAAGGGTGTGATGAGATTTGGGAATAGGGTGTCCAAGATTCATTGACCCATTAGAGATTTTGGGGAGAGTTGGTGAGGTTGCCTATAACCTATCATTATCACCGAGATATCATCATTACATCTAATTTTTCATGTTTCTATGCTCTACCAGTACATTCCAAATGACTTCCATGTGATTTCTTCTGACTCTATTAAGTTGGGTCCAGATTTGTCCTTTGAAGAGGAGCCTACAGCTATACTGGATAGGCAAGTCTAAAGATTGAGATCCAAAGATATACCTTCTATGAAGGTTCAGTGGTGACATCATTCTGTTGATGAGACTACTTGGGAATTGGAGGCCAACATGCGGGCTGCATATCAAAACCTTTTTGAGACTTCAGGTACTTCCTTATTCTTTATGTTCAAAGACCAACATTATTTTTAGCGGTGGATGATATAATGACCTGGCTGGTCATTTTTTTTCTTATCTATATAAATTACTGTTTTATCCTTTCATGAGTTGATTTAGGCCTATTTTGAACTATTTGAATGGTTGGAATTGAAATCCTATTTTTGAAAAGGTGGAAATACGTGTTTTGACATTTTTGGAAACTTATGTTGTTGAAATATGAGTTTTTGTACCATTCTAAGTTTTGAGTGTCGGATTAGAGATATGTTGACTCCATTAGCTCCGAAACATCGAAACAAAATAGTAGGAAGTTGAAAAACTAAATTCGAACTTAAAATATGGTTTTAGGCCCAAACTTACATTTTTAGTCTTTTTCAAAATCAATGTTTGACTTTGGCCAACATTAGGAGTTTAGAAGCTCGATAGGAATTCCGACAGTGTCAGTAGTTCAGATGGTGAAAAAAAAAGTAGATATGGTCTCATCATAATTTTTGGAGTTTCCACAGGCAGTTTTGATATTTTGAGTTTTAAACTAGTTTACTTAACTTGCATTGGTAAATGTGTCATGCAGACCTCAAAATCTAATTTTGATTATTATGTTGATTTCAGATTGTCATATCTGTTGTGGATACATATTTGGTTTGTGATATTCCTATTCCAGATGCGTTCCAAATGCCTATTTCAAGTTTTGTTATTGGTTGATGTAGCTGGCAGAGAAATACCCCTCATGTGCTTTGGAATAACCCATAATTGTATTTTCCTTATATCTCAAAAGACATGCACGACTTAAGAAATTTGACGTCATATTCTTGATCATGGGGCATAATTCAGTAGGAAATGGGTAAAACCAGGATTTTAGAAGACCCATAGCGAAAAATAATTTTTGCTAATTAACGATTTTCAGGTGCGACGCGGCCTGGGTGTGGACTAGCTCAAATCTGTCCTCTGCGTTTGGTCTGCATCGCTGATTGTACACAGACCGATGCAATTTTTCACCCAATTTTCTTATTCCATCCAAGGGCATTTGGATAATAACCCAATGCCTAGTTAAATATTAAAGACCCATTTTCCTTAGCTATTTTCAACGCTATAAACCTCAAAACCCTCTTAAAATTCTCTCGAAGACATCACCCAATATTCCATTCAACTCAAGAAATCTCAAGGACCAACTTCGGAATTCAAGAACCATCTCAAGCCCCAAGTCTTCGTCCAATTTTCTTTAAGAATCTTGAAAGTTTAGGTATATTGGTTTGATTTCGGGAACCTTCCTTCCCACAAGTCCAACTATTTCTCCTTACTTACTACATGAAGTTTATGAATCATTATGATTATTTATGAAGACTTGAATATGATATTGCTACTATGCATTCTATTATGATTTTTTTTGTGCATTACCATGAAGTAAAGTATTATGTGGTATTTATGGATTATTTTTTGGGATTTTTTTATGAACTCTTGTTTATAATGATATTAGTATGCATTATACATATGTCCACTATATGGGTTTTCCTAGAAATGATGTTTTATGCCAATGTTGTTGGGGTTTGATTGGATTTCATGCTCTCATGTCCAAATTTTGCAAGATGATATATATTATCATGTTGAGTTGATTAAGAATGATTTATACTAATTATTTTCCCTACATATCTTGAAATATAATACTTTCTTAAAATACGGGAGTTTTACTACAATATTGGTGGGTTGATTTGAATGATTTTGAAATATGTTGATCTTACTACTTTTAAAATGCATGATTTTAAGTACATGGACATATGCCCACCATGTATTTGATAAAATTACATGACACGGATTCTCAAGTTATCGATGAACTATTACATGAGTTACAAATCAAGTGATTTCATGATGATTAAGGGCTTCCAAGCATGTATTAAATTCATGAAAAGTATCCATGATTTTGCAAGTGACAAGTTGAGTCCTATTTTAAGATTTTTGTCCTCTTATGAGCTATTCATGTCAAGTAGAGGGATCAAGCATGATTATTATTTTACCCTCATATTTAAGTTCAAGTAAGCTCACTAGAAGAGGTCAAACATGTAATGAGCTGCTCATGTCAAGTTATCATGTCTCTTACAAGTTACTCATGTTATGATTAAAGTATGATTATTTCAAATATTCTGTGGTATTAGACTTAGCACAGATTGAGGCTTAAGATAGGGGCTCGACACAAGGGGTCCTTATATAAAGTCTTAAGTCCCTAAACTATGTACCACCATAGGATTTTATTATTTCTCTACATGAGTTTTACTAGTGGATCCATCTAGTTCATGTTATCATGTCTGATTTTCTTTGCCAAGTAGACCACACTTCACCGAGGGGTGTCATGCCCGGTCACCTATACCAAGGGGGTGTCATGCCCTATCACCTATACCGAGGGAGTGTCATTCCTTGAATTCTAACTAGTAACGGCTTGGTCAATGTCGGTTAAGGTCTCTTCCCACATATTTACGATATATTATGCAAGTTAATGTTTTAAATGCACGCTTTATTACAAGCATTGATCATACATGTCATTTTGAGATTATATCCACTTCCTATGTGTATGCATTTTGAATATCATGGCTTATATCTTTGTTGCATTACACCCTACATACTTAGTACATTCCAAGTATTAATTCATACTTTATGCCTACATGATATCACCAATATAAATTGGAGCTCATATTGATCATCCTCCTCTTCTTGGTTAGTTTGGTTCATTTGAAGAAAGGTTTTGGTGAGTCCTCAAATCCAAAGATAATATCTACTTTTCATTCATGTTATGTCAAGACTTGCTTACTATGCTTATAATTTTAAGGGAGAGCCTTAGAAGTGTCTTGCACCCTGCTCCATTCCATATAGAGTTGCCATTGGAGATTATGTTATGGTTGCTTATGCTTCTGAGCTTGACTCTTATGCCACTATTATTATGAGTAACTTCTCGTAATCCTGCTTTCTTTTTTAATTATATAACTTGTTGATGTTTATTTTACTCCACGACCAAGGATGTGTGAATGATAAGCTACGAGGCTTATCTGGGGTTCCTTTGTGTTCCCCATTCGCTGTGTTATATCTAGATCCTATGCTTGGGTTGTGACAGGTAGAAAGGAATTTCCATGCTGGTACTTTTCTTGTCCACTTTTGCAGGGAAGCCTCCATGTTCGCGGATGTCTGGCTATTGATAAGCTTCGCATTAAGGGACCCGGTTCCACCTACGCTGAGTGGGCAAGTGCAATTACCCTATCTCCTATTAACACTCCACATTCGCAGGGCGGGCTCCGCGATTGCGGAGGTTTTTTTGGTCCTTCTCCTCCTTGTTCATAAAATCTATTCTGGGGAAAATGTTTATGTTCATATGTCATGTATTACGACTCTCTTTTTTATTGTATATTTTGACTATAAAAGCAAGCCCGGTTGCTTATCTTGGCACCCACTAAGTTTTGTGGTTAGAGGTGTTATTGGATATGTTATAGATAATGTTATAAGCTTGACTCTTTCTTGACTCTTGATGTTTATGATATAAAAGATGTCCCTTAGCCCCGATTATCTCTATTAACTATCTCTTGTTGTCACTTTATTGCTTCCATGACCAAGGTTGTGTGATGATATGTTACGAGGATTGCTTGTGGTCTATTCGGGTTCCCCATGCATTATGTCATGTCTAGGCCCTAGGCTTGGGTCATGACAAACTTGGTATGTGAGCACTAGGTTGTTAATAGTCCTTACCATCCAACACACCGCATCGATTAGAGTCTTATTCATTGTTGTGTTGTGCACCAAAACTATGAGTAAGAGGCTATGAGACATTTTAGGAAATGTTTTACTTCTTATTAGTCTATGTATTACTATATAAGTTAAGGTTTTCCCCTTAATGATTGTTCTTTTGTATGCTAGATCATGCCTAACACAAGTGGAAGAAGAGCCCGTACACCGGAGGAACAACCTGCTCATGGTGAGCTCCGAGATGCTCTCACTTTGCTTGCACAAGTTGTGGCTAATCAATCAAATCAAGGGGCCCATGCTCCTACACTGGAATCTCAGGTGAGTGACTTCATGAGGATGAATCCCCTAGAATTCTATAGGTCAAAGGTGGATTAGGACCCTCAAGAGTTCATTGATGAGGTCTACAAGGTTTTGGCTATTATGGGTGTTAGATCGAAAGAGAAAGTGGAGTTGGTGTCTTAACATCTCAAAGGGGTAGAAAAAATATTATTCAATCAATTGAAGGAGGAGAAGGGAATCGACAATGTGGTGCTTTGGTAGGCGTCAAGGCGACTTTTCCCAATTGATTCTTCCCTCTTGAACTTAGGGAGGCCAACAAGTGGAATTTAAAATTTTGAGACAAGGGTCTATGAGTGTGAGAGAGTATGCCCTCAAGTTCAATCAACTCTCTAAATATGCTCCCCACTTGGTTGCTGACTCAAGGTCTAGAATGAACAACTTTGTGATAGGTGTTTTCAATTTGGTGCGTGAGGAATGTCGATCCGCTATGTTGAGTAATCACATAGATTTGTCTAGTTTGATGACCTATACTGAGCAAGTGGAGGAGGAAAAGTTGAGGAAGAGGAGAGGTAATGAGGCCAAGAGGGCCCGTTTTGAGGGTAGGTCCCAAAGTCAAAAGGGTTGCCGGTTCCATCAACATCATGGCTCTTCTCATACTTCTAATAGGTGGTTTCCCAATGACTTACCAAGGACCCAAGGTGTTGGTGGTGTGGTCCCTAATAGTATGTGTCAAAAATGTGGTAGAGTGCATGGGGGTCATGTTTGAGAGACACTAATACATGTTATGGGTGTGGAGAAGTTGGTCACAAAAAGATTATTTGTCATTTTATTGCTTCTCCGACCAAGGATGTGTAATGATATGTTAAGAGGGTTGCTTGGGATACCTTTGGGTTGCCCATGCATCGTGTCACATCTAGGGCTTAGGCTTGGATCGTGATAGGTTCCCTTACCAAACCCTACCATAATCTCACATTCGATGCTATGTCATCCAACGGAATCTTTAAAATACAAATTAGAATCACAAGTGACAATTGTAGGATTAACTCGAACTTAGGAACCACCAAGTGATAATTGTCCTTTCATCTTGGGGGCCTTTTTCTAAACATCTTTTAGGGAAATAATCAACATGCTTATAGCTTTTACAAATCATTACTAAAGCTTTACTTTGACGCCCTAATAAACATCGTATAACATAAACATTTACTTGAAAACTAGGTGGTCCAGGCTTTTTTAATGGAGTAATAATAAATCACATAAAACATAAGGAAATTTCTCTTTTAAGGAACACCAAAAATGCCCACACTTCATCATTATCAAAACCCATCATTGGGGTCATCATCAACAGTTCAAAACATGCATATACATACTGAAATGATCATAGGATATCTTGAATAACATTTAATAACTTAAAATTTATAAAATCATCATAAGCATGCATAATAACTTAGGTAATTTAATGAAAAGGTAAAATACTCAAAAGGGAACTTTACGGAGGGAGGATACCCATAAATCAACTCACATACCTTGGGGAAATTTGTGAGAATGAAACCTTGGAGATTTGGGAAAATTCATAGAAACCCTAGTTCTTGCCTTGCCTTTTTTTTGGAGAGAGTTTTTCCTTAAAAATTTTAGAGTGTAAGAATGAAGTATTGAATGAGGGACTTAGGGCTTTAAGGCTTGTATAGGGTACCTTTTTCAATCCAAAACAACATTGCTTAGGAATAGGAAGGATTGAAAATGACATAACTGCCCCTTATTAAAACTACCAAATTCAACATATGATACCCCAATTTGGGTCGTAGGTTAATCCATGGGCCATAAGTCCTATTCATCAGCTAACACATCTAAAATCCCTAAAAGTGGCACTAGATTGATCCAAACCACAAAACCTCCTGAGCCATGTAAAATATTACTAGTCATTGTAGGACAGATAGAGTCCTTCCACACTTAGCCATTTTTTCTTATTTTCTACATCCCATTCCATGAAGCACCCTACAGGTCATATCCTATTTCATGGTCCATTTGGTAACACATAGGTCACCTTCCAACAAACTCCAAATTTTCCTCATGTCCAATAGTCTCACTCATGATCCTATCCTATGGGTCGTTACTTGGTCTGTGGGTTGCGCTACAGTTGGAAACTTTTACCTTTCCTGGAGTCTCATATTTAAGGACTAATCCTACAGGTCATTTTTACAACTATGGGCCATAAGTCGCCCTCGTGAACTTGACTTCAAGTCATTTTCAGGCCAACTTTTCTTCACTCAAGGCTCCCAAACTAGGGGTCAATACAATTTGTATTGGTGTTCATTGATTACATTCTAATACACTCCTGAAGTGAGAAAGGACACATGAAGTACATGAAGGTGGTGTTGCAAACCCTAAGGGAGAAAAGGCTCTATGAAAAGTTTGATTAGTGTGAGTTTTCGCCAAGTGAGGTTGTCTTCCTTGGGTATGTCGAATCAAGTGATGGTATCAAAGTTGATAGTAAAATGACCAGAGTTGTGAGTAATTGGCCAAGGCTATTAAATTATGCGGGCATGAGGAGTTGCTTGGGTCTAGTAGGATATTATAGAAGGTTTGTGAAAGATTTCGCATCTATTTCTTCCCTAGTCACCAAATTGACTCAAGGAAAGCAAAGTTTATTTAGATGGATGAGTGTGACAAAAGCTTCCAAGCTTTAAAGGATCGACTAACTTCATCTCAAATATTGACATTGCTGGAAGGGAATGATCGGTTTGTTATTTATTATGATTCATCCAGGACTGTGTTGGGGTATGTTCTAATGCAACATGGTAAAATGATTATTTATGCCATAAGTCAATTGAAAGTAAATGAGAAGAACTACCTAAATCATGATCTTGAGCTTTTGGTGGTAGTGCTTGCCTTGAAAATTTGGCAACATCACTTGTATGAGATTCATGTGGATGTCTTCACCGATCATAAAAGCCTCCGACATGTGTTCAACTAAAAGGATCTTAACATGAGGCAACAAAGGTGGTTAGAGCTACTCAAAGATTATGACATGAATGTGAGGTATCACTTTGGAAAAGCCAATGTGGTAGCTGACACCCTTAGTAGAATATTCATGGGTAGTGTGTCTCACAATGAATATGATGGAAAACTGAGTTGCCCAAGGAGTTCCATAGGTTGGCTAGTTTGAGGTTAAAGTTGAATGAATCTAGAAGTGGGGGTGCAATGGTGCTTCATGGGTCCAAATCTTCTTTGATTGAGGATGTTAAGTTTAAAAAAGATCTTGATCCTACCTTTCGATGAGTTGAAAGCATTAGTGAAAAAAGGAAATATTGAAGTTTTCTTACAAAGAGAAGATAGTGTGCTCTAATACCGGCGGAGATTGTATGTACCCAATGATGGTCAATCAAGGAAGTTCATATTACAAATAGCTCATAACTCTTGATATTTCATTCTTCCCTATACTACAAGAGATTTTATGGAGATTTATAGATGGAACAAAATGAAGAAGGACATTGCCCAATTAGTGTCTTGAGTGTGCCAATTTACAACAAGTCAAAGTAGAGAATCAAAGGATAGGTGGTCTGTCTGATGATATTTAGATTCCTAGTTGGAAGTGGCAAGAAGTCCTTATGGACTTCATAGTAGGGTTTCCAAAGACTAAGAAGCATTTTGACTCCATATGGGTGACCATGGATCACATGACAAAGTTGGCTCACTTCGTACTGGTCAAAAATACATTTAGTGCTAAAGACTATGCTCATTTGTATATTTAAGATCAGGGTGTCCAATTTATGTCCTATTTTTGGAAATCTTTCCAAGGGGACTTGGTACTAAGGTGAAGTAAAATACCACCTTTCATCCCCAAATCAACGGACAAGTTGAGAGGACAATTCACACTTTGGAAGATATGTTTAGAATTTGTGTATGGGAATTCAAAGGGAGTTGGGATGAGAATTTGCTTTATATCGAGTTTTCCTACAACAATAGTTATCTTGCAAGCATTGAGATGGAACAATTCAATGCGTTGTATGGTAGAGAATATAGATCACCCATTGGGTAGTTTGAAGTCAGGGAGGTGGCATTGATAGGACCCGACCTAGTCATGAATGCTATGGAGAAAACTAAAATCACAACGGAAAAGATACAAATAGTACAAAGACCCCAAAAGTCCTGCTCTTATGTTAGAAGAAGGGATCTTTAGTTCCAAATTGGTGATTGCATCTATTTGAAGTTGTCTCTTTTGAAAAGTGTGATTTGAATTTGTAAAAAATGAAAATTGAACCCTAGGTATATAGGGCCTTACAAAGTGGTGAAAAGAGTGGGAATAGATAGAATATAAGTTAGACCTACCCAATGAGATGGGTTTAATCCATTGGATTTTTCATGTCTTAATGCTGAGGAAGTTCATAGGTGATCCAACCTCCATATTTCCTTAAGAATATGTGAACCTTAATAAATGAGTTATGAAGATGTACCGGTTGAAATTCTACACTAGCAAGTGAAAAGGGTAAGGAAAAAGGAAGTTGAATCTATTAAATTGCTTTGGAGAAATCATCAAGTTGACGGTCCCACATGGGAAGCAGAAGCGAATCTGATAAAGCATTATCCATAACTATTCCACTCTACTCAAGCCTAAGCTATTAAAATATTCTTCCTAATAAACTCAAATTCCTTAAATTTTAGTATTTCATGATACATATACTTATTCTTATGTTTATGGATTGTTTTTAGACATGTTTTATATGTAAATTTGAAAATTTCATGAAATAATGTTTAACTTGCATTTTTCCATGAATATTGAGTTGTTAGTTGATGATTAACTCCTAGAGCTTGCCTATAAGTATATCGGGGGGAAGAATGTTCCAAATAAAGAGATATTGTAACATCCCTTAGTTTAGAAACCAAGAAGTACAAAAACACTGGATTGAAAAATGACCTGGGGTCAGTTCACGAAGCCTATGCACGTCTCATAGGTAGCATGATGGCCCGTAGGTCAACCTCTTAAAGATGAACTTCAAGAAAGGAAAAAAATTTCCAAGTGTAGGGTAACCCACATAGGCATTAACGACTTGTGAAACATTTGAGTGTCCATAGGTTGTGTCGTAACTGAGAGAATCAGACATGACAAAATTTGGAGTTTTTGGAAAGTGACCTATGATTAACCACATAGTCCAAAGGCTGTTATACGACCTGTATAAACGCTTGTAGGTGAGGTATAGTAAAGTAATAAAATTGACCAAGGATGAGAGGACATATGAGTTCAGCCACGAGGCATAAGTCAAAGGATGGCCTGTAGAAAAAGCTTTCATGGTTTGGATCGACAAAATAATTTTTGAAGATTTGAAATGGAGTACAGAATAGATAGGACTATGATCCATTATAGTCTAGTCTAGTGGATCCACATATACCATTTATATTATATAAAGATAAATGAAAAGTGATGGAGTTCCACTCGGCAAGTGGTCTCCTCGTGCGTATGTAAGGGGTTTCTTGTTCATTCCTTGTAGTAACTCATATTGTCTTATATGTCGTTTACAGTCCACTCCCACAAGTGTATGACTTTATGTTATGGTTCCATCACATATGCTCTTTTATGCATTGATTCTCATTGATATTGAGCGATGTACCTTGTTCACGCCTAAATTCATGTCATGTACTTTTACCGTTATATGTGTATATATATTTTACTTATGAATGTTGACATTACGATTTCATGCTTGCATTTCATCTCACATACTTAGTATATTCCACAAGTAATAATGCATATTTTGCCTGTATGATTTAACCGTGTAGGGATAGGTACCCCTCCATCGGCTCGTGGCTACTTTTATGGCGTCCAAGACTACTGCTTTTGTTTTGGTGAGCCATTAGTTTGGGTCTCTACTATTTTCATTCTTGCTATGTGTTTCTGATATTATGTATATGTTGGTCTTTTGAGGATTTTACATTCTATGTTATTTCAGTATAGAGTCTTTTCTATTTGATTGAAATCCACCATTAGCAGTTCCTTCCATCCATGGTTTAGTATGTATGCTTTGTGGACAAAATTGGGGCCTCTTTATAGTGTTGCTTTGTCATAATATATCCCCATAGATCCTTTCCTCATTTTACATCCGAAAATATATAATTTATGCCAATGGATGGTTGAGTTATTAAGATAGCTTGGGTGAGGTGCCTTTGGGTATCTCATTCGCCGTGTGACCACTAGGCCCTAGGTCGGGTCGTTACATCATAGTACACCAATATATGCGGGAATGTCACTAAAATCGAAAATACCACCATATGAGCTATAACATAAAATCTTAGTGATACCCCAAGATTAGAAAAATAGGAGCCTACTTTCCAACATACAACTGTACAAGTCATATCATAACCTTGTGAATCAACAAGCAACCCATATTGGGAACATCATCATTTCTATGGTGGCACGTAGTTATGGGACAATGGAATTTATTGCAATAGGTCATGCCTTACTAAAGGGTAAGCCATAACCTATGGTCCTCTCGGTGCTAAGTAAATATCCCATGAAATGCATAATGTATACACATTAACTCATACTTATCATAAGTCATCATAGGTTATCTCAATTTATCATAATTCGTACTTGTATAATATCATTATAAGCTTGATCAATGTCCTTTTGTTCATCATATCATGCATAGGAGTAGTACATTCATACTAGGGTCCTATGATACCTTTCAAAATCCTAAATCTCCTAATAGGCACCCCAGGTAAACCTCAAGATCCTAAATACCCTTTTCCTAACATACTAGGTCCTAGGTCACCTCTCAAAATCTTGAAGCTCTCCTTTGGGACTCCAGGTCAACCTCAAGGTCCTAAATCTCTTTCATAATCATCAGCTTATTTGAAAACTTTGTACATACATGATGATATCATACATATATTAGTGTATGAAGATAATTTACATTGTATTCATAGCATTTGAAATCAAAGTCATGAAAATCCTAATTTGATCCACCTTGAAATTACTGAATTAGTATGAAAATAGGTTGGGATCCATGGGTCAAAGGTACCCATGGATGAATCTCACATACCTTAACAAGAATTAAAGGATTAAATATGAAGTTGACTTGAATTTTGGAAGTTCTTCAATGAATTCTTTGCTTGAGCTTCAGAGGAGACTTGAGAGTGATTTAGATGAGTGATTTTGAGAATAATTGTTTGAAATGGTATTGGAAGGCCTTAGGTGAGTTAGGATAGCATTAGAAAGGTGATTTAGTCTAAAATATCATCCACAAAGAAGTTTAGGAATGATGGAAGGACCCAAATGCCCATACGGAAACATGATTTAAAATTGGGAGGCACACTACATAAGAATACCACCACAAACTATGGTGTTCACCAGTCCTATGGTGGGTTTGATTTCTGTGCTTTGGGATGGAAAAGTTGGGCAGACTATGGAGAGTTCACTCTATAAGACCCTTTACAAGCTGTGGAGAGTTTCCCTATGGAACTACTATCCATGGCAATTGCAAATCACACCAAAGGGCCCTTCCACGAGCCCCTTCAATGATGGTGCTCTGCTCCATGGCCTGGGATGGTATCTTGGTGGAACCCCTAGGGCAAATTCTCCAGGAAAACTCATCTTAATCCTTGGTTTTACCTATGTCCATGACCTTAGAGTTGAATTCCATGTTATATCTCATATGGCCTAATATGTCGATTGATTTCTACTCCCACATATGTATATGTGATTACTTGAGATGTTTATGTTTCTTCAATCATGTTTTAAATGCATAAATCATCCATCATTTCTTATGCCCTCATTCCTTGTTATGCTATGCATATTGATTTGTATGATATCTATATCTTTCTTCATTATGTTGCATCCTACATAATTAGCACATTCAAATTACTAACATATGTTTTTGCCTACATGATTTCACTATATAGGGACTGGTGCTATTCCTCCTCCTACACGTGCCTAGTCATTAGAATGAATAAAAACAGCTATTGGTGAGTGTTCTAGTGTGGGGAAAACATCATTTTTTGTTCAAGCATGAGTTGCTATGAGACATTTATACTTTCATTATTGTATTTTCCTTATCACTTCTATTACGGGTAAGCTAGGGACATGCCTTAGCCCTTGCCCAAGTCTAATGTTAGAAGATATCATTGGACATGTACAAGTAGATGGTGATTTAGTGTTTTTGTTATGATTAACTTTCCCTTAGTCCTATTTCCTCCTAGTTTCCACACTCTTATTTTCATTACTTATGAGATGTTCGATGAATGATAAGAGGCTTGAGTGAGGTACCTTTGAGTTTCTCATTCGTTATATCATGACTAGACCCAAGGTTTGGATTGTGGCAGTATGATAGGAAGGTTATCCTTCCACGGAAATTCTAGTTGCACCTCTTGCATAAAACTATGTTATACCATAGTTTGCCTTGTAGGATAGGCTAGTGGAAAAACATTTAGCCCCTCATGCTGATTGAATAAATGTACCATCATGAAGTCTACCTTGGCAAAGTAGTCTCATCTTGCTTGATGGGGGAGTTACATCAAATTTCATCTTATAGCTCATACAGTCTTATTATCTGTTAAAGTAATATCACACATATGTTATGCTTTCTTATAACTCATATTTTAACTATTACGATGTATGCTCTTCTATAACTACTAGTATGATTCAAGCTTCCATCTTCAATCTTCACCAAAAACTTCTCCAAAGCTCAGGTATGTGGTGTTGAACCATTAGGTCATCTCACCCATGGTGCCTAAGACTCCTTCTTACTAATACTGCATGATTTAAAGTTGATTTTACATGTGGGTCTTGTATTTTACATAGTTTACTACACAGTGATTTTAGTTCATCAAAGTATGGTTGTTTTAGCATGTTTTGAGCTCTAAATCTTGGATCTAATGTTGGATTTGATGAGGAGTTTTGATGTGAATGTCTTGGGGGTGTTGCAGGGTATTGATTGATGGTTTTAAAATAGATTTTCCCACATGCTTTCATCTCTAAATTGCATGGTCCTTTACCCTCATTACACACCCCCAAGTGTTTGATAAAATGTCCGGCTATGATTTCTTATGGAATTGAAGGTCCAAAGCTTAAGATATGATATGAATGACTATATGATGAAGAAATTAGCTTATGTACATGATGAATTCTATATGAAGTATTGTGTTAGACCATTTTCAATCCGAGAGCCTAGTTGACGGGTCAATATATCAACTATTAGGGTGATGAGTGCTATCATCGCTAACCTAGTTGAGGGGTTAATGTCTCAACCGTTAGGGTGATGGGTGCTATCATCACTAACCTTGATAAGGGGTTAATACCTCACACACTTGGATGATGAGTGTTATCATTACTAACCTTGATGAGGGGGTAATGCCTCACACATAAGGTGATGGGTGTTATCATCACTAACCTTGATAAGGGGTTTGTACCTCACACATGAGGGTGATGGATGCTATCATCACTAACATACCAAGGGTTTTATACTTTGGAAATCTAGCTTGGTCTATTCTTCACATATGATATCTTATTTGAGCATGAGTTTTTTAAGAATGATTTACAACAACTTTGATCATACATGCCATCTTGTCATAATATGCCTATTGCCTATTGCTATCTATTTTGATTATGATGTCAATTTCTTATTGCATCCCACATACTTAGTACAGTCAAACGTACTAACGCATACTCTTGCCTACATGATATCACCATGTAGGAACCAGAGCCCATGTTGATCATCCTCCTCCTCCACATGGCTAGTCAGTGCCATTTCAAGATAGTTGGTGAGTCCCCCATTTCGGGGACCTTGGTCTATGTTTTCCTCTTGTTTTGTATTGAGGCAATCATCCTATTTTGACTATGAGGGTGATCCCGGTTACATTGTCTTTGCCCCCGCTCTATGTATTTAGAGGTGTTTATTCTATATGTTTTGTATCTATGGTATGAGCTATGATCCTTGTCTCTTAATGATGATGTTTTGCAAGCTATCCCTTAGTCCCTTTGCCCCTCATGCTTAATTTATGTCTTTTATATGTTTCTGCGACCAATGACGCGTAATGACAAGAGGCTTGATTGTGGTTCCTTCGGGTTCCCCATTCGCCGTGTCATGTCTAGGCCCTAGTCTTGGGTTGTGACAAATTTATATAGCACGCATGTGTGGGAAGAGACCTTAACCGACATAAATCATGTAGCTACAACTGGAATCCAAGGCATAACATCCCCCTTGGTCTGATGGAACGGGCATGACACCCCAGACTAGGTGTGGTCTACTTTCCAAGGCAAACCAAACATGATAATATGAACTAGATGGATCCACTAGTATAGCAAGGTAACAATCATAATCCTATGGAAGCATATAGTTTAGAGACAAAAGAAATTATGTAAGGACCCTTGAGTCAAGCCTCCATCTTAAGCCTCAATTGGTACTAAGTCAAATCCCATAGAATACTTGAAATAATCATAAATTGTATCACTTGTAAGGAACATGAAACATGACTGAGTAGCTCTTGAAACATGTTTGATCTCTATTTGTGAGCCTAACTTGAAACATGAGAGTAGATCATAATCATACATGAACCCTTAAAAATGAATGGCTCACAAGAAGTAAAATCCTTGAAATAGGGCTTAACATGTAACTTGTAAAATCAGAGATAATTTTAATGAATTCAATGCATACCTAAAATCCCTTAATCATTATATAGTCACTTAACTTGTAAATCGTAAAATAGATCATCAATAACTTGAGAGTTCTTGACTTGACATTTTATCAAACACATTGTGGGCTCATCATACTTGTTTAACATCATGTTATTCGAAAGTGAAATAGGAGGAGTAAACCTAATGTAATTCAACCCTCCAACATGTAGTAAAATCCTCATGTAAGGTACCTTGAAATTCTTCATCAAAATCATAATAAATCATAGTTTCATAGCTCAAGATATGCATAGTCTCAATAGACAAACAACAACTCATAGTGTAGGCTTAAAATAGATAATCATGCATAATCAACAAATTCATGCTCATATTTCATAATAGGAGATACCCATAAGTAATACAACTTGAAATTATGCTATTTTCCTAAAAAGGAAGATCGGGCTCCATGGGTGAAAAGACCCAACGGATGAAACACACACACCTCAAACTTGCGTTTTATAGAGATGAGCTTGAAGGAAACTTAGAGCTTAAAGTGAATCCTTAAGTTCCAAAGTTAAGCTTAAAATCCTTGAATTTGGAATGAGATATTTGGTTAAGTCTTAGAGAGGTTTTTATGAAGGTTTTGAGTGATATAGAGTTGAAAAATGGTTAAGTATGGGTGTTTTCACGCATAAGAGTGCATGGGGATATGACCTCAATGCCATTGGCCAACACAAAAAAACTGAGAAACATTTTGTATTGGTCCGCGTTGTGGACCAAACGTAAGGAACATTATACAATGCTCTGCGCCCATGGCGCGTCGTGGCCAGGGTACGGATGCTCTCTAGAAATTGTAAATTAGAAATTTTTTTTTTCTACGAGTTCTCTAAAATCTGGGTTATACCCATTGCCTACTCAATTTTGCCCCATGATCAAGAATATTAAGGAGGATTTTTTATATCACGCACTGATTTTGAGATATATGGAAATAATGATTATAGGCATTCCAAAGAACATTTTGGGCATTTCAATATCTCCTCCTTTGGAACATTCGTCTCCAAATGTCAAAGAAACGTGGACAAGAGAAGTAATCATGAAGATTTCAGCTCGACATGAATGCAACAAATGCATTTAAACATCATTTTCAAAAAAGTCTCAACATGAATATCAAAAATCACCATAAACATGTTACCATGAACATGAATGCATGCAAAATATCATAAGGGTTCAAACTTAAGACTTGAAATCATATAGGGGACTTAAATTAGTACCTTTGGCTTGAGTAGCGTGGAATAGATATGGGTATCGCTTGCTCATGTCTACCTCGGCTTCCCATGTGGAACTTTCAACTTGTTGGTTCCTCCAAAGGACCTTGATGGAGGCTACCTCTTTATTCTCAACCTCTTCACTTGTCTATCCAAAATCTCCACTGGGACCTCCTCATAAGTCAAATTATCTTCTACAACATCCACAACATCCAAGGGCACTATAGCACTTGGGTCACTCGTACACTTTCTCAACATGGACATCAGAAAGACCGGATGAACCATATCCATCTCTATAGGCAACTCCAACTCATATGCAACCTTACCCACTCTCCTCAAAACTTTATGAGGACCCATAAACTTTTGGCTCCATTTCCCTTTTTTGCCAAATCGGACAATACCCTTCACGGGTTAGATTTTCAAGTAAATCCAATCACCAACCTTAAACTCAAGATCTCTTCTTCTAACATCAAAGTAGGACTTTTGTCTACTTTGGATTGTATTCAATCTCTCCCTTATCAACCTCACCTTCTAATGGCCTCGATGACTAAATCCAAACCTAGCAAAGCTATCTCTGCCACTTAAAACCACCCAATCGAGGATCTACAACGCCTATCATATAAAGCTTCAAAGGGAGTCGTAAATGCTTGAGTGCTATCCATTGTTGTAAGCAAACTCAATGAGTGGAAGATGTTCATCCAACTACCTTTAAACACTAAAACATATGCTCTAAGAATATCCTCAAGAATTTGGATAGTCCTCTTGGCTTGACCATCCGTTCGAGGATGAAAAACTCTATTAAGCTTAACCTTGGTACCAAGACCCTTATGGAAGGACCTCTAAAAGTGAGAAGTGAATTGAGCACCACGATCTAAAATGATAGGCAAGGGTACGCAATGAAATCTAACAAACTTATGAATGTACAACTTGGAATAATCTTCGGCACCATAAATGGTTTTGATAGGTAGGAAGTGAGCTAACTTTGTCATTCTAGCCACAACAACCCAAATAGATTCAAAGTGTATCCTAGTCTTAGGCAACCCAACCACAAAATCCATTTTGATATCTTCCCACTTCCAAGTAGGAATTTCTATGTATTGGGCTAGGCCACCCGGCCTTTGATATTCGACTTTCACTTGTTGGCAATTGTAACATCCGGATATGATCTTTGCAATGTCCCTCTTCATACCACCCTACAAATACACTTCTCTCAAGTCTCTATACATCTTTGTAGAATCGGGTTAATAGAATAGGATGAATTATTGGCCTCCTTCAAGATCAATTCTTTCAAGTCATCCACATTTGGCACACACGATCTACCTTGGTACCTAAGGGAAACATCTCTCCCTTCAGAGAAGACTTCCACTTTACCATCTCTCACCAAGGCGTTCAACTCTAGCAAGATGGGGTCAAGATCTTATTTTGCCTTTATCTCCTCAATCAAGGAAAATATAGAACCATCAACAACCACTACACCTCCAATATCAACATCATCCAACCTAACCCAAATCTAGCCAAAGGGTGAACTTTTCTAGCCACCTCCTTGCCATTATCCTCAACATGAGCGAGACTACCCATTGACACTCTTCCTAGAGCATCATCCACAACATTAGCTTTGCCAGGATGATAATGCACACTCTTATCATAGTCTTTAAGGAGCTCTAACCATCTTCTTTGTCTCAAGTTAAGATCTTTCTGGGGCGAACACATGTTGGGGACTCTTGTGGTCGATAAACACATCAATATGAACCCTATACATATAGTGTCGCCAAATTTTCAAAGCAAATACCATGGACGCCAATTAAAGATCATGGGTGGGATACTTTTCTGATGCACCTTAAGTTTCCTAAAGGAATATGCTATCACCTTACCATTTTGCATCAAAACCCACCCCAATCCAATTCTTGAGGCACCACAATACCACAAATCATTCCAACCCTTCTGGTAGAGCCAAGATAGGAGCAGAGACAAGCTTATCTTTCAAGGTTTGGAAACTCTTCTCATATGCATTGGTCCACATGAATTTCACCTTCCTCTGTGTCAACTTAGTTAGAGGAGAAGCAATAGAAGCGAAACCAATTACAAACGTCTGGTAATAACCCGCCAAACCCAAGAAACTTCTAATATCCAATGGAGTCAAAGGTCTAGGTCAATTTCTAATCACCTTTGTCTTCATAGAATCCACCTTAATGCCATCACCCAACACCACATGCCCTAGATAAGTAACCTCTTTTATCCAAAACTCACAGTTTTCATATTTTGCATACGACCTCTTCTCCCTCATGATTTACAATAGCACCCTCAAGTGATTCACATAATCCTCCTCACTATGGAAATAAATAAAGATATCATCAATAAAGGCCACCACAAACATGTTAACGTAGGGTTTAAAGACTCTATTCATGAGATTCATAAATATTGTCGGTGCATTAGTCAAGAAAAAAGACATAACCACAAACTCAAAGTGCCTATACCTAGTCCGAAAGGCCCTCTTGGGAATGTCACACTACCTCACTTTCACGTGGTGATACCCGAATTGAAGATGAATCTTACAAAAGTGACTAGCCCCTTGAAGTTGATTAAAAAGGTCATCAATCCTTGGTAGAGGGTAGTTGTTCTTTATGGTGACTCTATTAAGTTTTCGGTAATCAATGCACATTCTAAGAGAACCATCTTTTTTCTTCACAAATAACACCAGTACACCCCAAGGTGACTTGCTAAGCCTTATGAAATCCTTCTCCAACAAATCCCTCAATTGATCCTTCAATTCCTTCAATTCCCTCGGGGCCATACAATAAGGGGAAATAGAAATGGGTTGTGTGTCGGGAAGGTGGTCTATACCAAAGTCTATTTCCCTTTCGGGAGAAACATTGGGAAGCTCATCGGGAAAGACATCAAGATACTCATTAACCACCTGAACCGTTTCAACAGGATGGACTTTGGACTCAACATCCCTAACCCTCTCATGATGATAAATACAACCCTTGGAAATCAACTTTTGGGCTTTAAAACAAGAAATGAATCTGGGCTTGACCACCATATCACAACTTTCTCACTCAAGGACAGGCTCATTAAGGAATTCGAATTTAACCCTACAGGTTCTACAATCAATAGAAGCATAATATGCATGCAATCAATCCATCCCATGACTAATATCAAAATCCACCATATTTAATTCAAAATCACAACACAAGACTTTATGCGATATGAACATGGGAAAATTTCTATGGACTCTATTAGTAACAATGGACTCACCAACGGGGGTAGACACTTCATAATGTTCACATAACAATTTGGGATTAACATGAAGCTTTTTGGAAACAAAGAGAGTAATAAAAGAAAGAGTGGCACCTGGGTCTATCAATGCATACACATCAAAATCAAAAACCATTAACACACTGGTGATGACAACGGGAACCTCATCCACCCCTTCTCTTCCTTGAAGAGCATAGAATCTATTTTACCTTGGAGCAGCCCCTTGTTGGACTCCTTAGCCCTTGGACCTGTATTTTCACCTTGGCATTATGTAACCATCTCTACCTTTGTTTTGACCATGAGGACAATCAATAACCATGTGTCCCTTTTCACCACAACCAAAGAAAGCATTAGAATTCCTCTAACATGGACCATTATGATTCCTTTCACACCTTAGGCATCTAGGATTTTTCATTCCTCCATTACCACATTGGAATCTTGGATTAGTCACCCTCTCATTGGAAAATATCTTGTTAGGAGCATTGGATGACCCTTGACCTTGGAACTTGTGCCCTTGAGGAAACTGGCCACCCCTAAAACCTTGGAAACCACCTTCAAAATGAGCCCTCTTGGATGCATCACTTCTTCTTTTTCTAAACTTTTCACCCTCGAGTTGCTCGGCTTAAGTCATGAGCCGAGACAAATCTATATTGATCACTAGCATAGCGATACAACACTCCTAATTAACCAAGTCAGATATTCTGACACAAATTTGTTCATCATTGATCTAGGTTGGCTAACAATTATGGAGCATACTTCGATAGCGTATTGAAAGTGAAGGCATACTCTCTTACACTCATGGAACCTTACTTAAGTTTAATAAATTCCATCATCTTAACCTCCCTTAGCTCGATAGGAAAGAACTGGTTGAGGAATCCAGCTTTGAATTCTTCACAAGGGATAACATTATCATTCCCCTTCTCCAACTTCCATTGTGTAAACCAAATTTTGAGCCACACCTTTGAGTTGGTAGGCTGTCAACTCTGCCTTTTCCTCCAAATTGACACCCATGATGGATAGCACCTTGTATACCTTATCTAGGAACTCTTGTGGATCCTCATCTGTCTTGGATCCATTGAACTCCGGTGGGTTCATTCTTGTGAAATCCCTCACCCTAGATGCCGAAGTAGAAACATGAGGGGCTTGGGCCCCTTGGTTGATTTGGTTGGTCATAGCATGAGCCAACATTGTAATAGCATCTCGAAACTCATCTTACGCAACCCTCCTCTTTGAGGAGCTTGAGCGGCGGGAGGGGCCGGTTGCTCCTCAAGTGTACAGGCTCTCCTTAGTTCCCCTCTTGGAATCGAATTGATCTAAAAGAGCAAAGAGTATTAGTTAGGGTAAAAGCTTTACACTTACATCTAAAGAATGACATAGACCATGAAGAAGTGAAATATTTCCTAAAAAGCCTCATAGCCTTAGTTGTGGCACACATCACAACCATGAATAATAATCTAACTGATCCACTATATTGGATTCCGAGGACCATTAACAACTTATTTCTCTGATAGTAAGTTTGTCACGACCCAAACCTAGGTCCTAGATGTGAGAAAGCGAATGGGGACCCAAAGGGACCCCAAATAAGCGTCTTAACATATCATTCGCACATCCTTGGTCATGGAAGCAAAGTAAACAACAATCAAGAGATATAATAAAAAGGGAAGCGGGACAAGGGAAATCTTGATATTCATAAAAGCATAAAACAGTCAAGCTCATAGCATAAGTACATCAAAATATCCAACAACACCTCTAACATAGAATGGGGCGGGGGCCAAGACACTTTTCGAGCTTACCCTCATAGTAATAACAGTTCAATGTAAAGATATCTCAAAATAGCATAAGTAACATAGATGGTATCCTCGGACTTGACGACTCACCAAAGCTTAACTCTGAAAGATCGTACTAGCCACATGGAGGAGGATATCAAATGGAGCTCTAGTTCCTATATATTAATAACATATAGGCATAAAGTATGCATTAGTACATTTAAATACACTAAATATGAGGGTGCAGTGCAACTAGACAGAGGCTAACATAGTAAAAATGCATAATCATAAGCAATAGATATATAATATCAATATGGCATACATGATCAACGCTCATAATAAATACATGCTTGTAAATCATCCATCTTGTACAATTTCTATAGCACGCATGTGTGGGAAGAGACCTTAACTGACATAGACCAAGAAGCTATAACATGAAATCCAGCATGACACCCCCTCAGTCGGGTGGAACGGGCATGACACTCCCCGACTAGGTGTGGTCTACTTGTAAGGGAAAACAAAACATGATAACATGAACTAGATGGATCCACTAGTATAGCAAGGGTAATAATCATAATCATATGGTGGCACATAGTTTAGAGACAAAAGACTTTATGTAAGGACCCCTTGAGTCGAGCCCCCATTTTAAGCCTCAATCGGTTCTAAGTCTAATCTCACGAAATACTTGAAATAATCATAACTTGTATCACTTGTAAGAAACATGAAACATGACTGTAGTAGCTCTTGAAATATGCTTGACCTCTATAAGTGAGCCTAACATGAAATATGAGAGTACATCATAATTATACATGAGCCATTGCTTAAACATGAATGGCTCACAAGAAGTAAATCCTTGAAATAGGGCTTAACTTGTAACTTGTAAAATCATAGATAATTTTTATGAATTCAATACATATATGAAAGCCCTTAGTCATTTGATTTGTAAATCATAAAATAGATCATCAATAACTTGAGAGTTCTTGACTTGATGTTTTATCAAAGCCATGGTGGGTTCATGATACTTGTTTAAAATCATACAGTTCAAGAGTGAAATAAGGAGGAATAAACTTAATGCAATTCAACCCACCAATGTGTAGTACAACACTCATGTAAGGTACCTTGAAATCCATGATCAAAACTAATAAAAGATCATAGTTTCATAGCTCAAAACATGCATAGTCTCAATAGACAAAGATCAACTCATAGTGCATAATCAACAATAAATTGAGAAAATTCCAACATAATTCAAGCTTGTATTTCATAATAAGAGATACCCATAAGTAATAAAACTTGAAATTATGCATTTTTCATAAAACAGAAGATTAGACTCCATGGGTGAAAGGACCCAATGGATGAAACCCACATACGCCAAACTTGGGTTTTCTTGCGATGAGCATGAAGTGAATCCTTGAGTTCCAAAGTTTAGCGTGAAATCCTTAAATTTGGAATGCAATATTTGGTTATGTCTTGGAGAGGTTTTTGTGAGGGTTTGTAGTGATATAGAGTTGAAAATGGCTAAGTATGGGTGTTTTCATGCATAAGTGGTAATGGGGCTATGACCCCAATGCCCCTGGCCGACACAGAAAAACTAAGGGACATTGTATACTGGTTTGCGTCTGGTCCACGATGTGGACCAAACGCGAGGAACATTTTACACCACTCTGCACCCCTTGCGCGTCGCAGCCAGGGTGCGGATGCTCATTAGAAAATATAATTAGAGAAAATTATTTTTTGCTATGGATCCTCTAAAATCTGGGTTATACCCATTTCACACTGATCAAAAATATGAAGTTGGATTTTCAATATCACGTATGGATTTTGAGATATATAGAAATTACGATTATGAGCATTTTGAAGCATATTTTTGGGGCTTTTCAGGATCCACGGAGAAGAAGACATGATAGTTTTCTGAAAATTTGGGTGAATGGGAGGGAATGGGGAGTTTTATGAGTACAAATTTAGTTAAAAGAATTAAGAATAGCTTAAAAATGACATAACTTTTATATTAAAAGCATGAAATATATCTAAAGTACTCCGACAACTAACTATTATCAATGACCACGGAATCTTTCTAGGGTCTATGGTGCACTCTATGGACTACAGAAGACTTTCATGTAAATCAATCAAATTTTCCCAAGTCTCAAAAGTTTTTCCATGACCGTTGCCTATGGGCTGTGGAACTTCTATTGTACATCGACCCCCTCTCATCCTGTTGAAGAATATGAAAACCAACTCTTAGAATCTCCACTTTAATAAAAGAGACTATAGCTTGTGGTTCCTTTCATGAGTTGAACCCCTCGTTAAATCCCGTTCACCTATAATAATTTAATGTGTTGATGGTGTTCTACAGAATCTTTTACAATGCATGACCCAAATCAAATTGCGACTATAGAAAATAAAGTAAAGCGGGAATAGTCGCAATATAATATAAGAAAATCTCAAAACATAGAATCATGAGTACAAAGGCATCCAAAGTAGTACCAAGAGTAAATCCAACTGTCTCAAAATACGATACAAAGACAATATGTTGGATACATAGTCCTAAAGGAAAGCAAAATAGAAGAAGTCTCAAAGATCCACGGCGACTCGAAGTTTGAGCCTCACCGTTAAGATCTGGATGACTAGAGAAAACTATGGTAGAATGAATCAACTACCATATCGGGTCCTTATGCTCGATCTAAAGGGAGAAAACAAAGTAGGAGTGAGTACACCAAAATGTACCCAGTAGGTTAACTTACTGGGTAAAAGAAATCAAACAATCACGTAATAAAAAGAAATCCTATCAAACTACGTCAACAGAGTTAGTACACAATATAAATATGAATAGTAATAACTAAAGATGGAAAATACACTCAATATTACAATGCAATGTTATGCATGAATACAATGGCGTCATAGGCCATGTATCGGTGGAATCATGACTATTGTAGGGAAAATGTACACATCTATCAAGCCAAAGCTAAAGATAGAACCCGGGGGAGTCGCAGGCCATGTACTCAAATATCTCAGAGAGTTACAGGCCCCAATCAGAAGTATATCGAGGCATCGCGAGCCTCATACTAAAGTGCCTCAAGTCATTGTAGGTGAAAATCAACTATCTCAACATATATCATAATGTCTCAAATGGTGCATACGTATAGCGATATGTGCATATCAATGCAACTAGTCATGTATGTGATGTCCAATCATGTATAAAATGCATCCATACCAATGCAACCAAATTAAGAACAAGATTTGTGCATGCCAATGCACCCAGTCCAGTATAATATATATGCATACTAGTGCACCTAGTAAGTTAGGAGATTTGTGCATACCAATGCAACTAGCCAATATAAGATAAGTGAATAAGATAAGTGCATACCAATACATATGTTTAAGGGTATCCATAATAGCAATATAAATGATAACGTATATGTGCAATAGTGATCACATCAAATGGGCTATACCATATACATTCACCAGTAGTACAAGGCCATCATTATCCCATATAGTCACTAACTCATCAATAATCAAGATGTCCATGAAATAGGCTCTACAAGAGCACAAAATAGGCTCATAAATTTCAAATTTATCACAATGATCATCAATTATTAAAAAACACTATCCAAAAGCTATTTCAAGTCCCATATTATCGTAATGATATCTAAATTATCTCAAATCTCATGATTTAATCTCAATTCATCAAAATGATCGCAATTTACTCAAATTTCGGCATAATCAGAATCATATTTCCATCAAATTCAATCATATCATGTCACTAGCGTATACATTAATCTAAATCTTACTATTATCATATGAACATATCCAATAACTCAAATCCAGTCCCAAAAAGGCTAGTCGAACCGACCTAAATGCTGAAACTGCACTCGGATAAGCTTTCAATCAGCTCAATCCTCCAAACAATCCTCAGATCGATCATCCACTATCAAATATAGATACTACATATGAAGAGGTATATTTTGATACCCATATCAGGATGAATCAGGCTTAGAGACAAAATAGTCAAAGATAGGGCTAATATTCAAAGTTCTTGTATCTAGAAAGTAACTTTAAAATCAGGTTCTACACAAAAAATTGAGTCTGTGGATGAAAATTCAACAAAAATTGAGTTCAAATCGAAGGAGAAATAACACTTTGAAGATTCAAAATCAAACACAAAAAATCCCCAATTTTGTACATTCAAACTCATGAATTTCAAGTCAAAATCAAGATAGAACTTATGGAAAAAAATTAAAATAGTGTTAGAATCACTTACCAAAATAATCCTTCGAAAATACCTTTCAAAATCGCCCTAAAAGCTTGATTGTCACCTACCAGGCCTAGGAGTAATATGGCGAATAGGAGCCAGAGAGTCTCAAAACAAGCCTTATAACATCCACATACACATCATGGGTTCGAAAGTACATAAGTGGGAAATAAACACATAGTTCTACCAAACGAAAAAGTAAGACTCACGCTATAAGGATGTTATAAGGTCAGTGATTTGCATGAATTAACATAGCATATAAGAACTATCACGACCCAAGCCTAGGTGCTAGACGTGACCCGCGAATGAGAAACCAGAAGGGACCCTAAACAACCCTTATAGAATATCATTACACATCCTTGGTCGCGGAAGCAATTGGAATAACAATAAGAGATAAACGTAAACAAGGGGAATTGAGACTAAGGATAAACATCCATATCATAAACGTCAAGAGTCAATAGAGTCAAAGTTCATAGTGTAGATACATATCATGTCCAACAACGCCTCTACTACATAGATAAGAGCAGGGGCCAAGACAAAGTAACCAGACTCATCCTCATAGTCAAAATATAAGTCAAAGAGAAAAAGTCTTAATACATAGGAAAAGATCATAAGTAACATCCCCTGAATGGAGGACTCACCAACAAACTTGATAGAAGTCGTACTAGCCATGTGGAGGAGGAGGATGATCAAGAGGTGTATCGGTTCCTACATTGTGACATCATGTAGGCATAGAGTATTTGTTAGTACATTTAAATGTACTAAGTATGTAGGATGCAACGCAAAAAGAGGTAGGCATCATAGGAAAAATGCATAATCTTAAGTAATGAATAGCATACTAACGATATGGCATGCATGAATGATGCTTGAAGTAAAACCATGCTTATGTAGATCAAAATATAAGTGTAAGGAGTGACTAATTTTAGTGCAAGCCAAAGCCTACCACCCCCTTGGGTAATCGCATGAGGTACGAACTCCTTCACGAGGTTGATGGAGTACTAGTCCCTCACCAAGGTTGATAGAGAGCAAACCCCCCATCAAGGTTGACAGAGTACAAACCCCCTATCAAGGTTGATGGGAACCAACCCCCAGCAAGGTTACTGGGGCCTACACTCCCGAGCTAGGCGATCAAGGTACCAACCCCTCAATACATTACCAGGGCCTACAAATCACCGAGCTAGCCTTGGTCATCCTTAACACTATATATATATATATATATATATATATATATATATATTTATATATATATATATATATAAAGACATACACAAACAAATCATAAATATTTACAATAAAAATCAAA
>JAOTQR010000100.1:5557664-5580844 GCA_025774065.1 Solanum ossicruentum | reverse complement strand
TGACGAGCTCACCGGGAGACGGAAAACGAGGTGGATGGATTACATTCCCTTTCACAATAGGTATATTTATTGAATCGGGAATTGTGATCTACTTGCCAAGGCAAATTAAACATGATAACATGAACTATATGCCTCCACTAGTATATCAAGGGTAATAATCATATTCCTATGGTGGTACATAGTTTAGACACTAAAGACTTTATATAATGATCCCATGAGTCGAGCCCCCATCTTAAGTCTTAATCGGTGCTATTTCAAATCCCATAGAATAGTTGAAATAATCATGCTTTAATCATATCTTGAATATCTTGTAAGAACATGACTTGAGTATCTCATTAACATGCTTGACCTATAGTAGTGAGCCTAACATGAACATGAGAGTAGGTCATAATCATACATGAACCCTTATGTTAATATGAATGGCTCACAAGAGGTGAAAATTTTGAAATAGGGATTAACATGATACTTGTAAAATCGTAGATACTTTTAATGAATTCAATACATACTTGAAAGCCCTTAATCATTATCAAGTCACTTGGCTTATAAATCATGTAATAGATTATCAATAACTTCAAAATTCTTCTCATATCATTTTGTCAATCATATTGTAGGTTCATGATACTTGTTCAAAATCATGAATTCAACAGCAAAATAAAATGAGTAAACTCGATGCAAATCAACCAACCAACATGTTGTAAAATCCACATGTAGGGTACCTTGAAATTCATCACAAAAGCTCATAATAGTTCATAGTTTCACAGCTCAAAATATGCATAGTCTCAATAGAAAAAATCAATTCATAGAATAAGCTTGAAATAGATAGTCGTGCATGATTAATCAATACTTTGTAAAATCCAACATAATTTGTATTTATAATCCATGATAAGAGATACCCATATGTAATACAACTAGAAAATAAACAATTTTCAAGAAAAGGGAAGGTTGGGCTCCATGGGTAAATGGACCCAATGGATTAAATCCACCTACCTTAAACCTTGAATTCATGAAGGTGAACTTAAAGTAGGCTAAGAGCTTGAAATGCATCCTTGATATTTAAAATTGAGCTTGAGATCCTTAGATTTGAATGCAAGAATTGATAGAATCGTCTAAGAGGGGTTAATAGAGTTTTTGAGTTATAGAGTTGAAAAAAGCTAAGTATGGGTGATTGCACCTTTAAGTAGGCATGGGCCTATGACCCCAACGCATTTGTCCAAAATAGAAAAAGAAAGGAATATCATACTGAAATGACCCCAAAAAGTTTCCAAAAATGTTCCTCAAAAGTACCCGAAATCATAATTTTCATAAATCACACACTTTGCCCGTTATATCAAAAATCTGACTTCATATTCTTGTTCAGGAGGTCAAATTGAGTGGATGATGGGTCTAGCCCTAATTTAAAAGAAACCATAGAAAAATTTGAAAATTGCAAAAATGTGATTTCTAGTGATGATCTGCGCCCCTGGAGCGATGTGCCAAGGGAATGCTACTGTATATTTTTGTACACTATTATCTATCTCTGTCCAATAAGACTTTTGGGTATTTGGCCTAAGTGTTCCCATATGTAAAAATACCTATACTTATCCTTATTTCACCCTCATATCATTCAAGTCCCAAAACTCATCCGGATCTTAACGTTCTCATTCAAGCTTAAAGTCTCCATCTCCAATCTTCTTCAGGGATTCTCCAATGTCAAGGTATGTGGGTTTCTTTCATGGGTTATGTGTTCCTTTCACCTGTAATGCCCAAGATTTCTTTTACCGAAATGTGCATGATTTAAAGTTGACTTATTCATGGGTCTTAATTATTATGAATTTCATTATACACTATGTTGGGGTTACATGAAATTGTGATTGTTTTAGCATGTTTTGAGCTATGAATCTAAGGCTTATTGTGATATTTTATGAAGGGTTTTGATATGTGTTGTTGAGGGTGTTACCAAGTATCTAATGATGGTTTTACATTGATTTTTGCTATCATGTTGCCACTCTTGAAATGCATGATTTTACACTAGCACTAAACACAAGCTAAGTGTGTGATAAAATGTCCGGTTAATGTATTTTAGGGAATTGAAGGCCCAATGCATGTCTTATGAGTTGAATGAATTTATTATTATGAAAGGAATACATGTAAATGGTGTTCTCCTATATAGTGTTGGAAAGTGACCATGCTCACTCGGGTGGTGAAGATCCCAGGTAACCATGTCGAGGGGTTTGTACCTTGATACTAATGAAGGGGTTGTTCCTTGATAACCAAGTTGAGGGGTTAGTACCTCAATCAGCAGGGCTGATAGGGTGCGACTATCCACCAGCCAATTAAGGGGTTCATACCTTAGTAATCTGGTTGAAGAGTTAGTATCTCAATCACCATGGGTGGTAGGGTGTAATCCACCAACCAACCAATGGGGTTCGTACCTTGGTACACTATAGGCTCTATAATGATGGTCACTTCTTACACATGTATTATGTTATATGTAAGCATGTTTTACTTAAGCATTGATAATGCATGCCATATCTGTTTTATTCTCTCTATTGTTTATCATTATGTATTTCAATTATGTTGCCTATCTTTTGCTGCATTGCAGCTTACATACTTAGTACATTAAAACATACTAACGCATACTCTATGCCAACATGATGTTACCGTGTAGGAACCGAAGCCTGCTTGATCATCCTCCTCTACATGGCTTGTATGATAGCTCTTAAGCTCTTTGGTGAGTCCTCCATTTTGAGGACAATATTTATGATCTCATGCTATGTTCTAAGACTATCTGTCTTTTATGTATATATTGACTATAAGGGTGAGCCTAGTTGCTCATTTTGGCCCACAATAAGTATCTATGTTTTAGAAGTGTTGTTGCACATGTTCTACATTATGCTATGAGCTTTGATTCTCTCTTGACTTTTGACATTTATGATATGAAAGTTGTCCCTTAGTCACATTTATCAATATTTACATACTATTGTTGTATTTTATTGCTTCCGCCACCAAGGATGTCTAATGATACATTAAAAGGCTTGCTTTGGGTCAAAAGTATCTATGCTTTGGATCTCCATATGCCATATCACATCGAGGACCAAGGCTTTGGTATGACAAATACAGTAGTTCGCAACCCTGGCGTGACGAGGGCCAGATGCAGAGTGCAAAATACACTGCTCCGTACCCCTGACGTGTCGTGACATGGCCCGGACAGCCACTAGAATTCGAAAACAAGAAAAATTATTTTTCACTATGTGTCCTCTAAAATCTGGCTTATACTCTTTTCCCACACAATTTCGGCCCCTATTGACAAGATGAAGTCAAATTTTTGAAATCACGCACAAATTTAAAGATATATGGAAATTACGATTTTGGGGAATTCCAAAATACATGTGGGGCATTTTAATATCTCCCCCTTCAAAAAATTCATCCCAAATTTCAAACAAAACATGCATAAGAGAAGTAATCGTGAAGATTTTGGCCCGATATGAATACAACAAATGTACTTAAACATCATTTTTCAAAAGTCATAACATAAAAGTCAAAGATCACCATGAACTTGTTATCATAAACATGAATGCATGAAAAATGACATGTGGGCTAAAACTTGAAACTTAAAATCAAATTAAGATACTTAAGATAATACCTTCGGCTTGAGTGAAGTGGAAGAGATATGAATATCGCTTTTTCATGCCAACCTAGGATTCCCATGTGACACTTTCAACTTGTTGGTTCCTCTAAAGGAACTTGACAGAAGCTACATCATTGTTTCACAACCTCTTCATTTGTCTATCCAAAATCTCCACTAGGACCTCCTCATAGGTCAAAAGATCCTTTACAACACCCATAACCTCTAGGGAAACTATAGTACTTGGGTTACCCACACACTTTCTCAACTTGGACAGATAGAAGATTGGATGAACCATATTCAGCTCCATAGGCAATTCTAACTCATATGCAACCTTACCTACTCTCCTCAAAACTCTATAAGGACCCACAATCCTTAGGCTAAATTTCCCTTTCTTGCCAAACCGGACCATACCATTCATGCATGAGACTTTCAACTAAACCAAATCACTAATCTTAAACTCAGGATCTCTTCTCCTCATATTGGAGTAGGAGTTTTGTCTACTTTGGCTGTTTTCAATCTCTCCCTTCTCAGTGTCACCTTCACCAAAACCTCCATGACCAAATTCAGACCTAGTAAAGCCATCTCCGCCACTTCAAACCACACAACCAGGGACCTACAATGCCTACCATAAAATGCTTCAAAGGGATCCATACCAAGGCTTGCGTGGTGGCTATTGTTGTAAGCAAACTCAATAAGTGGAAGATGTTCATCCTAACTACCCTTAAAATCCAATACATAAGCTTTAAGCATATCTTCAAGAGTTTGGATAGTCCTTTGAGTTTGACTATCCGTTTTAGGATGAAAAGTTGTGCTAAGCTTAACCTTGGTACCAAGACCTTTTTGGAAGGACATCCAAAAGTGAGAAGTTAATTGAGAACCCCAATACAGAATAATTGAAAAGGGCATCCCCTTTAACCTAACCAACTCATGTATATACAACTTGGCATAATATTTAGCACCATAAGTGGTTTTGACCGGTATAAACTAGCCGACTTTGTCATCTATCCACAACAACCTAAATAGAGTCAAAGTGTTTTCTGGTCTTAGGCAAACCAACTGCAAAGTCCATGTTGATCTCCTCCCACTTCCAAGTAGGAATCTCTATATCTTGGGTTGGGCCACACGTCCTTTGATGTTCTGCTCTCACTTGTTGGCAATTGTGACCTCTATATATGAAATTGGCAATTTCCCTCTTCATACCACCCCACTAATACACCTCCCTTAATTTTCTATGCATCTTTGTATAGCTGGGGTGAATAGAATAGGATGAATTGTGGGCCTCCTTAAAGATCAACTCCGTAAGTCATCAATATTAGGGACACACACCTACATTGCTACCTAAGGGCACCATCTTCTACTTGGGAGAAAACCTCCACTTCTACTATCCTTCACCAAGGACTTCAACTCTATCAAAGCAGGGTTAAGAACTTGTTTTGACTTTACATCCTTAGTCAAATAAGATTAAGAACCATCAACAACAACTATACCACCATTTTCAACTTCATCAAACCTAAACCTTAATCTAGCCAACCAGTGAACTTCTCTAGCCACCTCTTTACCACCATTATCAATATAAGCTAGACAAGCAATGGATAGTATACTTAGTGCATCGTCTACAAAATTTGCTTTACGAGGATGATAATAGATAATCATATCATATTCTCTAAGATTCTCTAACCGCCTTCTTTGTCTCAAGTTAAGATCTCTTTATGCGAACACATATTGGAGAATCTTGTCGTTGGTAAACACATCAACATGAACCCCATTGAAACGACACCAAAAAGTGCCCGAAAAATGTGCCTCCAAATTCCTAAAATTTTAAATTCTATATATCTCAAAATTTGTGTGCAATATAAAAAAATTGACTTTATATTCTTGTTCAAGGAGTCAAAATTATATGGGAAAAGGGTCTAACCTAGATTTAAGAGCAAGACGATTAGCAATTTTAGTTTTTGTAATTTATCTTATCCAGAAACAATCTATGACAGTGCCGCATGCACAGCTGTCGCGGCAATGTATTAGTTTTGCCTCCATGACATGTCTGCATCACGGACCAGATGCGGACCTGTGTATTTTATTGCCAGTGATTTTTATTTTGATCCAAGAATTTTGGATCTTGGGCCTAAGTATTTCCAAACGTATTTTTAACTCTACTTAGCCATATTTTTCACTCCCAAATTCAAGTCTCAAACCCTCATCCAGAACTAAGGTTTTCCTTCAAGGTTCTACATCAACTTCAAGCCTCCAGTTTCAAACTTCATCAAGAGCTTCCTCAAAGCCAAGTTATGTTGGTTTTAGACATTAGGTCCTTCTACCCATGTTGCCCTAATGTCCTATTTTCTCAAAATGCATAATTTAAATTTGATTTTACAATTAGATTTACTTGTATGGACATGTGTATGAACTAAGTTAAAACTATGTAAAGTTGTGACTATTTTGCTATGTTTTGAGCCATGAATCTTTATTCTATTGTAAGATTTGATAAGGGCTTTTATGTATGGTGCTTGAGGTGTTGCAATGTGTTGACTGATGGTTTTATAATTGATTTTCTTGTATGATTTCATTTGTATATTTCATGGTTTTATGCTAGTATTACACACCCTCTAAGTGTTTGATAAAATGTGTGGATGTGGTTTCTTGAGGAATTGAAGGTCCCAAGCATGAGATATGATATGATTGATGTTATGATGATTAAATGAGCCTTGTACCTTGATAACCGAGGTAGGAGTTTGTACTTATCAACCATGTGAGGGGTTTGTACTTCACCACCAGGGTGATAAGGTGAAATTATCTTCAACCATGTGAGGGATTTGTACCACACCACCAGGGTAATAGGGTTAGACCATCATCAAACAACCAAGGGGTTTGTACTTTGGAAATCATGCTTGGCCTCTTCTACACATATGATATCCTATATGAGCATGAGTCACTTGAGAATGTTTTACTCATGCATTGATCATATATACCATATTGGTATATTATGTTCATTACCTATTGTTATGCATTTGATGATGTTTCCCATTGCTTGTTGCATTCAATCCTACATACTTAGTACATTCAAACATAGTAACACATACTCTTTCCTACATGATATCTACACGTAGGACTAGGTGTCTAAGTTGATCATCCTCTTTCTTTACGTGGCTAGTGCAGTACTACTCAAGTTATTTGGTGAGTCCTCTACTTTGGGGACCTTAGTCTATGTTGTTCTTATTATGTATTAACACACCCTTCTTATGCTATACTTTGACTATGAGGGTGAGCCCGGTTGCTTTGTCTCGGTCCCCGCTCTTGTCTATGTATTAAAGGTGTTTGTTGGACATGTTATGTATCTATGATATAAGTTTTGATTCTTTGTCTCTAGATGAAAATGTTATGCAAGCTTTCTGCTTAGCCACTTTTCCAGCATTCTTACTCTTATGTCTTTTATATGCTTCCGCGACCGATGGTGTGTAATGATAAATTAAGAGCCTTGTTTAGGGTTCCTTCGAGTTCCCCATTCGCTGTGTCATGTCAAGGCCCTAGGCTTAGGTCATGAAAAACTTGGTATCACATCGCTAGGTTGATAAATCCTTGGATTCCAGAACATCACATCGATTAGAGTCATATTCATGGTTGTGAAGTGCGCCATGACTATGAATAGGAGTCTATCAGATGTTTTAGGATAATGTTTCCTTTCTTCATATTCTAAGTTATGCTATAGAGTTGTGGTAAGATTTTCCCCCCTAATGATTGTTCTTTGTTAGGTTAGATCATGTCAAACACTCGAGGAAGAAGGGCCTAAACACTCGACGAGCAACCCAGCAATGGTAAGCTTTGGGATGCTCTCACTATACTTGCCAAGTTATGGCCTACTAATTCAATTAACAGGATGAAGCCTCTCATGCTACTACCGCAGGAGTTAGGGTAAGAGACTACATAAGGATGAATCCTCCGGTGTTCTATTGGTTAAAGGTGGTATGAACAATGGATGGGGGAGAAGGAATTAGTAATGTAGCGCTTTGGGAGGAGTTCAAATTCGCTTTTCTTAATCGGTTCTTCCCTCTTGAGCTTAGGGAAGCTAAGTTGGTAGAGTTCATGAACTTGAAACAAGGTGCTATGAGTGTGAGGGAGTGTGCCATCAAGTTTAATCAACTTTCAAAGTATGCTCCTCATTTGGTGGCCACCCTAGATCTAGGATAAATAAGTTTATGATGGGGGTCGCTAACATATTGAGTAAAGAATTTGGTCCACCATGCTAATTAGTTACATGGACTTCTCTCTATTGATGATCTATACCAAGCTAATGGAAGAGGAGAAATTGGAGAAAAGAAGGAGGCATGAGGCCAATAAGGCCCTATTTTAGGGTAAATTCCAAAAGGATGCTAGGTTTCGTCAAGGACAAGGGTCTTTTCATGCTACTAATAGGGGGTTTGCCTTGACTTCCCCAGGCCTCAAGGTGTTAGTGGTGTGGTTCCTACTGATGTGTACACTAAACATTGAAGGATCCATGGAGGCCCATGTTTGAAAGGTTCTAACGCATGCTATGAATATGGGGAACTTAGTCACAAAAAGGTGGGTTGTCCAAGAACCTATTGCAATGTCTAGAGTGCAAAATACAGTTCCATAGGGTAGAGGTGGTCCTCAAGGTGGTGCCCCAAGGCAAAATCAGTTTTATGCTCTACATGGGAGGCAAGGGGTTGATGAGGTTCCTGATGTTGTTACCAATATGTTGAAAATCTTTGCTTTTGATGTGCATGCTTTGATTGATCCGGGTGTCGCTCTTTTTTTTACACCCCCTTTGTTTCCCAAAAGTTCCACGTTGGCCTCTAGTTGTAGCATGAGTGATATAAAGTGTCTACTCCTATTGGTTCCTTTATTGTAGCTAGGAAAGTTTGTAGAGGTTGTCCTATTAGCATTTTGCATAGGTTGTTGCCTTGTGATTTTGTTTAACTAGACATGGTAGATTTTGATGTCATTCTTGGGATAGATTGGTTGCATGCCTACTATGCTCCTATTGATTGTAGAACCTGTAGGGTCAAATTACAATTCGCTAACAAACCCGTCCTTAAGTGGGAAAGTTAAGATGTGGTGGTCAATGGTAGGTTCATCTCTTTCATTAAAGCCCGTAAGTTTATCTCTAAGGGGTGTCTTACCATCTTGTAAAGTCCTTCCAATAGAGTTGGTCCCGTTTGTAAATGAGTTCCTTGATGTCTTTCGAAATGACCTTATCGGTGTACCTCCTGAAAGGGCGATAGATTTTGGTATAGATCTCTTTCCCGATACTCAACCCATTTCTATTTCACCTTAATATATAGCCCAGGTGGAGTTGAAGGAGTTAAAGGAACAATTGAAGATTTGTTAGAGAAGGGATTTTTTAGACCTATCCAATCACCTTGGGGTGCACCAATCACCTTGGGGTGCACTGGTGATTTTTGTAAAGAAGAAGGATGGGTCCTTTAGGATGTGCATTGACTACCAGCAACTCAATAGGTTCACTATCAAGCATAGATATCCTCTTCTAAGGATTGATGATTTGTTTGACCAATTGCAAGGGGAGCTTTTTCACTAAGATTGAGCTTCGATCTGGGTATTATCAAGTGAGAGTGAGGGAGTGTGATATTCAAAAGATGGCCTTCCAGACTAGATATGTGCGTTATGAGTTTTTTGTGATTTCTTTTGGGTTAACTAATGCACCAGCCATTTTAATGGACCTAATGAATAGGGTCTTCAAACCTTACCATGACTCCTTTGTTGTGGTCTTCATTAATGATATATTGATCTATTCACATAGTAGGGAGGAGCATATGGGTCATTTGAGGGTTGTTTTGCATAGATTAAGGGAGGAGAAATTGTATACCAAATATGAGAAGTGTGAATTTTGGTTGAAGGATGTTGCATTCTTCTGTAATATGGTGTTGGGGGATGGTATTAAGGTGGATCTTAAGAAAATCGATGTGATTAGAAATTGTCCTAGACTATTAACCCTGTCAAATATTCTGAGCTTCTTAGACCTAGCAGGTTATTAAAGAAGGTTTGTGAATAGGTTCTCCTCCATTGCTTCCCCTATGAAAATATTTACTCAAAAGAAAGTTTAGTTTGTGCGAACCAATAAGTGTGAGAGGAGCTTCAAAATATAGAAGGACAAGCTTGTCTCCACTATTATATTGTCACTGCCTGATGGGCTTGAGGGAATTGTAGTGTATTTTGATGCTTCCCGCATTGGTTTGGGTTGTGTGTTGATGCAACATGGTAAATTCAAAGCTTATGCTTCAAGAAAACTCAAAGTTCATGGAAGCAACTGCCCTACCCATGATCTTCAATTGGCAATCATGGTGTTTGCATTAAAGATTTGGCGTCACTACCTATATGGGGTAGATGTGGATGTGTTCATCAATCATAAGACCCTCTAATATGTTTTCACTCAAAAAGATCTCAACTTGAGGCAAAGAAGGTGGCTAGAACTTGTTAAGGACTATGACGTGAGTGTACATTACCATCCCGCTAAGGCAAATGTTGTGGCGGATACTTTGAGTCGGATGTCTATGGGTAGCTTACTCATATTGATGTTAGTGATAGGGAGATGGCTAGGGAATTGCACCAATTTGGGGGTTAGGTTGGTTGTTAACGGGTCTAAATCTTCATCAGTTGATGAGGTGATAGAAAAACAAGATCTTGACTTCTCCTTCCTTGAATTGATGAACTTGGTGAAAGAGAGTAAATTAGAGGTTTTCTCCGAAGAGGGACATGGTGCCTTTAGGAACCAAGGTAGGTTATGTGTGCCTTGTGTTAATGGTTTGAGGGAGAAAATCCTTGATGAGGCCCATAATTCTTCTTATTCTATCCACCTCGATTCCACCAAAATGTATTGAGACTTGAGGGATGTTTATTGGTGGGGAGGCATAAAGAGGAACATTGCCAAGTTTGTTTCTGATTGCCATAGTTGTCAATAAGTTAAAGTCGAACATCAAAGGCCGGGTGGCCTAACCTAAGACATAGAGATTCCTACTTTAAAGTGGGAGGTGATTAATATGGATTTTGTGGTTGGATTACCTAAGACAAGAAAAGGTTTTGATTCAATTAGGGTTGTGGTTGATAGGATGACGAAATTGGGTCACTTTCTAACGGTTAAGACTACACATGGGGCTGAAGAGTATGCCAAGTTGTGCATCCTTGAGTTAGTTTGGTTGCATGGGGTTCCTTTGTCCATCATATCTAATCGTGGTAAACAATTCACCTCACATTTTTGGAGGTCTTTTCAAAGTGGTCTTGGTACAAAAGTTCACAGTAGTACGACCTTTCACCCTCAAACGGATGGCCAAGCTGAAAGAATCATTCAACCACTTGAGGATATGCTTAGGGCTTGTGTCTTGGAGCTTAAGGGTAGTTGGGATGACCATCTTCCATTGTTTGAGTTTTCCCACAACAATAGTTGTAAATTACCTAGAGAAATTGGTAGAACAAATTTTGACCAACCATATGTGAGATTTTCACCTTATACGGCTCCTCCTTTATGTGCATTATGAGAATAATACATACTCTAGCATCTGTATGGCTCCTTTTAATGCTATTTATGGGAGTCGTTGTAGATCACTGGTTGGTTGATTTGAGGTCAGAGAGGTGGCTTTATTGGGACCAGATCTTGATATGAAAGATCTTGAGAAGGTTAGGATGATTAGGAAAATGTTGAAAACAACCCAAAGACATCAAATATCTAATGCCGATGTGAGAAGAAGAGACCTTGAATACAAAGTGGGTGATTGGTTCTATTTGAAAGTTTCTCCAATAAAATGTATGGTCTGTTTTGGTCAAAAAAGGGAAGTTGAGTCCCAGATATTTTTGTCCTTCTGAGGTGATAAAGAGGGTTTTCAAGGTAGCTTATGAGTTGATGTTGCCTAGTGAAATGGATTTTGTCATCTGGTGTTCCATGGCTCTATGTTGAGAAAATGTGTTGGTGGCCCTCATACTATTGTGCCACTGGATATTGTGGGGCTTGTTGAGGATAACTTGACTTACGAGGAAACTTCGGTTCATATTTTGGATAGGAAAGTTAAGAGATTGAAGAACAAGGAGATGGCTAAATTGTTTATCACCACTTTTGTCTTATACGTCTCTTTTATGTTCGGGAACGAATATTCCCAAGGGGGTCATATTGAAACAACCCTAAAAAGTGCTCGAAAATATGCCTTGGAATGCCCAAAATTTTAAGTTCCATATAACTCCAAATCCATGGGTTGTATCAAAAATTTGACACCATATCTTGTTTAGGGGGTCAAAATTAGGGGGTAAAAGGGTGTAACCCCAATTTAACAGCAAACAATTACCAATTTCATTTTAAATAATTTTTCTTATCTAGAATCGATCCATGATAGTTCCATGATGCACAGCTGTTGTATACATGCATCAATTTTTCCTTCGTGCCAGGTCTTGGTCTGGTCCGCAATATGGACCTGTGTATTTATTTGCCAGTGATTTTTATCTTGGTCCAAGTCTTTCGGGTCTAGGGCCTAAGTGTTCCCAAATGTGTTTCTACCTATACTTATCCATATTTTCACTCCCAAATTGAAGTCTCAAAACCTTATCTGGAAATAAGATTTTCCTTTAAGTTTCTTCTTCAAGCTTCAAGCCTCCATTTTCAACCTTCATTAAGAGCTTCCTCAAAGCTAAGGTATGTAGGTTTTAGCTATTGGGTCCTTCAACCCATGGTGCCCTAATCTCCTTTTTACTCAATTTTCATGATTTACAGTTTGTTTTACAATTGGGTTTACTAATATGAACATGTTTATGAACTAATTTAAAGTTATGTAAAGTTGTGACTGTTTTGCTATGTTTTGAGCCATGAATGTTGAATCTATTGTAAGATTTGATAAGGGGTTTTGATGTACGTTTCTTGAGGGTGTTGCAAGGTGTTGATTGATGGTTTTACAATAGATTTTCTTTCATGAATTCATCACTGTATTTCATGATTTTATACTAGCATCACAAACTCTTTAAGTGTTTGATAAAATCTCCGGATATGGTTTCTTAAAGTATTGAAGGTACAAATCATGAGATATGATATGATTGATGTTATGATGATAAAGTGATATTATGGATATGATATAATCTATACAAAGTATTGCATTAGACGATGCCTGATCCGGGGGGACTAAGAGCCCAGATAACCTTGTTTGGGGGGGGGGGTTGTAACTTGATAACCGTGGTGGGAATTTTTACTCATCAACCATAAGAGGGGTTTGTACTTAGACACCATGGTGACAAGGTAAATTTTCATCAACCATGTGAGGGGTTTGTACCATACCACCATGGTGATGGGCAAGACCATCATCAACCAACCAAGAGGTACGTAGTTTGGAAATCTAGCTTGGTCTCCTTTACACATATGATATCCTATATGAGCATGAGTCACTTGAGCCTGTTTTACTAATGCATTGATCATACATACCATATTGTTTTATTGTGTTCATTACCTATTGTTATGCATTTTGATGATGTTGTCTATCTCTTATTGCATTACATCTTACATACTTAAGACATTCAAATATACTAACGCATACTCTTGCCTACATGATATCACCATATAGGAACCAGTGTCCAAGTTGATCATCCTCCTCATCCATGTGGCTAATGTGGTACTACTCAAGCTAGTTCGTAAGTCCTCCACTTTCGGGAACTTAGTCTATGTTGTTCTTATTATGCATTGAGACATTCTTCTTATGCTCTACTTTGACTATGAGGGTGAGCCCGATTGCTTTGTTTTGGCCCCCGCTCTTATCTTTACATTAGATGTGTTTTTTGGATATGTTATGTATCTACAATATGAGCTTTCACTCTTTGTCTCTTGATTATGATGTTATGCAAGCTTTCCTCTTAGCTCCTTTGCCCCTATTCTCTTTTATATGCTTCCGCGATCGATGATGTGTAATGATAAGTTAAGTGGCTTGTTTGGGGCTAGTTTGGGTTCCCCATTCTCCGTGTCACATCTGGGCCCTAGGATTTTGTAGTGACACCTATATAACTAGTGACGCACAAAATTCAAAGCAAGCACCACAGTTGCTAAATCAAGATCATGGGTAGGGCAATTTTGCTCATGCACCTTAAGATGTCTAGAGGCATATGATATCACCTTGCCATTTTGCATCAAAACACACCCCTAACCAATTCTTGAGGTATCACAATATACCACAAATCCTTCCAACCCTTCCAGTAGAGCCAAGATTAGAGAGGAGACGAGCTTATCTTTCAACGTCTAAAAACTCTTTTCACATTCATTGGTAGAGATAAAATTTTCCTTCTTTTGGGTTAACTTTATCATAAGAGAAGCAATAGAAGAAAAGCCATCCACAAACCTCTTGTAGTACCTTGCTAAACCCAAGAACCTCCTAATATCCGGTAGATTCAAGGGTAAAGGACAATTTCTTACCACCTCCGTCTTCTTAGAATCTACCTTGATGCCATCACCCAATACCATATGTCTAGAAAAGCAACATCTCTCAACCAAAATTCACATTTTTCATATTCAGCAAACAACCTCTAATCCCTCTAGATTTGCAACACTACCCTCAAGTGATTTACATGCTCTTCCTCACTCCCTGAATAAATCAATATATCATCAATAAAGACTACCACAAACATGTCAAGGTAGGGTTTAAAGACCCTATTCATGTGATCTATAAATATCGCCGCTCCATTAGTGAACCCAAAGGACATAACCACAAACTAAAAGTGCCCATACCGAGTCCGGAAAGCCATCTTGGGAATATCACACTCCCTCTCCTTCACTTGTGGCATCCGAATCGAAGATCAATCTTAAAAAAGTGACTAGCCCTTGTAGTTGATCCAAAAGGTCATCAATCCTTAATAGAGGGTACTTTTTCTATATGGAAACCTTATTAAATTATCAGTAATCAATGCACATTATACGAGAACCATTCTTTTTCTTTAAAAACAACACAGGTGCATCCTAAGGTGACTTACTAGCCTTATGAAACTCTTCTCTAACAAATCTTCAATTGATCCTTCAACTCCTTCAATTCCACTGGGGCCATATAGTAAAGGGGGTGGGGCAGAAATGGGTTGGTATTGGGAAGGAGTTCTACACCAAAGTCTCTTTTCCTTTTTTGAGGAACACCAGGAAGCTCATCGGGAAAGACATAAAGAAACTCATTGAGCACTGGAACCGACTCAATAGGAAGAACTGTGGACTGAATATCCCTAACCCTCACAATATGACAAAGGCATCCCTTAGAAATCAACCTTTGTCTTGAAGACAAGAAATGAATCTACCCTTGACCACCACATCACGACTTTCCTACTTAAGGATGGGCTCATTAGAGAGTTGGAATTTAACCATACGGGTTCTACTATCAATGGAAACAAAATATGTATGTTGCCAATCCATCCTAAGAATAATATCAAAATCCACCATATATAATTTGACATGATCACAAGGCAATACTTTATGCAATATTAATATGGGACAATTTCTATAGACTCTTTTAGCAACTATGGAATCACCAACTGGGATAGACACTTCATAACATTCTCACAACAATTTGGACTCCCATGGAGCTTTTTGGTAACAAAAAGAGTAATTAAAGAAACAGTGGCACCCAGATCTATCAACGTATACATAACAAAATAAAAAACCTTTAACATACTGGTGATGACATCGAGCACCTCTTCTACCCCTTGCCTTCCTTTAAGAGCATTAAACCTATTTTGCCTTGGAGCACCCCTTTGTAGGCCTCCCTTTGCCCTTTCGCCTGCATTAGTACCTTGGACTTGAGGACGACTATCTTTACCTTTATTTTAAGTAGGAGGGAAATCAATAACCTTATTACCCAGTTCACCATAAGCAAAGCAAGCATTAGAGTTCTTCAAACATGGACCACTATGGTTACTCCCATACTTTTGGCACTTAGACTGAGTCATCCTACCATTACCACCTAGAAATCTTAGATTATCATTAGCAAAGCTTGTATTAGGAGCATTGGAAGACCCTTGGCCTTGGAACATGTGGCCTTGAAGAAACTGGTCACCTTTTGAACCTTGGAAACCACCTTTAAATGGAGTCCTCTTGGACTCAACACTTCATATTTTTCTAAGTTTCTCCCCCTCAAGTTGCTCAACATATCTCATTAGCTGAGACAAATCCATATCCCTCTCTAGCATGGCAGTACGACACTCTTCATTAACTGAGTCGGACACTCCCAAAATAAATTTTTTCATTCTAGCTCTAGGGTCGGCAACCAAATGTGGAGAATAACTAAAAAGCTTGTTGAATTTGAGGGTATACTCCCTTACCCTCATGGAATCTTGCTTAAGGTTCATAAACTCCATCATCTTAGCCTCTCTTAGCTCGATAAAAAAGAACCTATTGAGGAATGCAACTTTTAACACCTCCATAAGAATAGCATCATCATCTCTCCTCTCCAATTTCCATTGGTTAGACCAAATTTTGGGCCACACCTTTGAGTTGGTAGGCCGCTAACTCCGCTTGGTCCTCTAAACTTAACCTCATGATAGATAGCACTTTATAGACCTCATAGATAAACTCTAGGGGATCCTCTTCCGTCTTGGACCCATGGAACTCTAGTGGATTCATTCTTGTGAAACTCCTCACATTTGGTGCCGAAATGGGAGCATGAGGGACTTAGGCCCCTTGGGTCTTATGGTTCCTCATAGCATGCCCCAACATTGTAATTGCATCCCGAAACTCTTCTTGAGCTAACCCTCCATCTTGAAGAATTTGAGGAGCGGGAGGGGTCGGTTGCTCCTCAGGAGTATGGCCTCTCCTTAGCCTTCCCTGTGGAATTGACATGATCTAGAAAGAAATAAGAGCATTCTTTAGGGAAAAATCCTTGTATCTACACCTAAAACACGATATAGACTATGAAGAAGTGAATAATTTCTTAAAATGCCTCATAGCCCCCCATTCGTAGTTGTGGCGCACTGCATAACCATGAATAAGACTCTAATTGATGCAGTGTTTTGGATTTTTGAGGACCATTAACAACTTAGTGCTCTAATACCAAGCTTGTCATGACCCAAACCTAAGGCCTACATGTGACACGATGAATAGGGAACCCACAGGAACTTTAAGCAAGTCTCTTAGCATATCAATCATGCTTCCTTTGTCGTAGAGTCAATAAGCACCAAAAAGAGATATAATAAAAGTGAAGATGGGCTAAGGAAAGTCTTTGATAATCACAAAGGCATAAAAGAGTCAAGCTAATAACATAAATATATCATAGCATCCAATGAAACCTCTAACTTAGAACGGAGTAGGGGAAAAGACACTCTCTGGGCTCACACTCATAATAACAAGTGCTCAACATAATGAACTCTCAAAATAGCCAGAGTAATGTCGATAGTGAAATTGGACTTGAGGACGCACCAATGCTTATCTCTAATGTACCAAACTAGCCATATGGAGGACTATTAAAATGAAACACACAAAAACTATCCTAATAATGTGTTTCAGAAATGTTGATAATTATAATTTCCATATATCTCAAAATCCATGCTTGATATCGAAAATCTGACTTCATGTTTTTAATAGGGGAAAAATTGAGTGGGAGATAGGTATAACCCCAATTTTAGAGAACCCATAGCAAAAAAATGATTTTCAAAAATTTGATTTCTAGTGGCGATCCATGCCATCACCGCGACACACCAGGGGCGCGAATCAATGTTAATTTTTCCCTAAGATTTTGTTTTAGACCAAGGGCCTGGGGTCATAGCCCCATGCCGACATATGTGTAAAAACACTTATACTTACCCATTTTTCAACTCTATATCACTCAAGACTCTCTTTAACACCTAACCAAATATTTTATACAAATTAAATTATCCGAAGCTTTATTTCAGATCTCTAGAACTCCATTCGAATTTCAAATCTCCTTCACGTCTACATCAAGAAAACTTATGTTTAAGGTATGTGGATTTCAACCATTAGGTCCTTTCACCCCTGTGCCCAACCTTCTTTTTATGAAAATTGCATGTTTTCAAGTTGGATTATCTATGGGTATCTCTTATTACTAATCTTGATTATAAACTATGTTGGGGTTTTTATGAAATGTTGATTTTTTATGCATGTTTTGAGCTATGAATCTATAATCTATTATTAGACATGATGATGGATTTCAAGGTATCTTACATGAGGGTTTTACTATGTGTTGTTGGGTCGATTTGCCTTGATTTTTCTCATTTTTCTTCACTCTTGAATTGCATGATTATTAACTAGCATTACACACCTGCCAATTGTTTGATAAAATGTCTTTACAAGGATTATTGAGTTATTGATGATCTATTGCATGTTTACGAGTCAAGTGTCTTAATGATGATTTTGGCTTTCAAAAGATGTATTGAATTCATGAAAAAGTGTATCATGTTGCAATGCCGGATTAAGCCCTTTTTTCAAAGATTTTACCTCTTGTTAGCCTTTGATGTTAATGCAAGAGTAATGTTTGATGATGATCGATTGACATGTTACAAGTTAGGCTCACCAATAGAGGTCAAGTATGTCTAAAAGCTCCTTGTGTCATGATTCCATGTTTATTGCAAGTTATTAGAGAATGATTATTATATTATTCTGTGGGATTAGACTTAGCACCAATGGATTGAGGGTTTTCTCTCTTTCCTTAAGCTATGTGCCAAGATAGGATTATGTTATACACTTGCTATACTAGTGGAACCATTTAGTGCACTTTGTCTGGAAATTCTTCCCGAAATTGGATTGGGTCCCATAGGCAAAGGTTCTCATAAAAATCCTTTCTGAAATTGGATTAGCTCCCATAAGGAAGCTTACTTCTCCGAAATGCAGCAGGCTCTCATAAGGTGAAGTATGGTTTACCTTGGCAAGTAGACCACCTCTTTACCGATGAGGGGTAATCATTGAGATTCCAAGTTTCAGCTTGCTTGATCTTATTCTTTGTCGGTTAAGGTCTCTTCCCACACATGTATTATATTCTATGGAATTTGAATGATTTACAAGCATGTTTTACTTCAAGCATTGATCATATATGCCATATTGATATTATGCTTATCTATTGCCTATTATTATAAATATTGACTATATTAGCTTGTATCATGTTGCATTGCATCTTACATACTTATTACATTCAAACATACTAATACAAACTTTATGCATACATGATTTAACCATGTAGAGACCGGAGCTCCTCTTGATCATCCTCCACGTGGCTAGTAAGATTATTCGAGTAAAAACTTGGTGAGTCCTAATGTTTGGGGAAACAATCTACTCTCTCTTACTGTTTTTAAGATTTCTTGATATTGAACATATGATCTTACGAGGGTGAGCCCAGAGTGCATCAAGGCCCCCACTGAAATGACCCTAAAAAAACCCCGAAAATGTGCCTCAAAAATTTTCAAAATTGTGATTTTCATATATCTCAAAATCCATGTGTGATACAAAAAATCTGACTTCATGTTCGTGAATAGGGGAAAATTGAGTGGAGAATGGGTCTAAACCCAAGTTTAGAGGAAACAAATAGCAATTTAAATTTTCAAAAGAAAATCCATATCTAGTGTTGATCTGCGCCCCTAGCAAGACGCGGCTGTGGCGTGGACAAGTGTCATTTTTTTCCTAGTTCTTTTGAGTCAGTCCAAGGCCTTTGGGTCTTCGGCCTAGTTTCCTCTGCGTGAAAGTACCTATACTTAGCCATATTTTACCTTCATATCATTCAAGATATTCCCCAATACTCACTCAAATACTTAGATAATATTTCATTTCAAAAGGTAAGTGTCCAAATCTTTTCTAGATCTTAAGGATTTCACTCAAGCTTCAAGTCACTATTTCAAATATTCATCAAGAATTCTCCAAAGCTAAGGTATGTGGGTTATTGGGTCCTTCCACCCACGGTGCACTAGCTTCCTTTTTACCTAAATTGCATGGTTTAAAATTGATTTATTCATGGGTCTCACTTATTATGTATTTCACTGCACACTATGTTGGGTTTTCATGAAATTGTGATTGTTTTAGCATGTTTTGAGCTATGAATCTAAGATCTATTATGAGATTTGATGAAGGGTTTCGATGTATATTGCTTGATGTTGTTACCAAGTATCTATTGATGGTTTTATGCTGAGTTTTCTAGCATGAATGCACTCTTGAATCGCATTGTTTTACACTAGCACTACACGCTCGCCAAGTGTTTAATAAAATGTCCAGTTATGATTTCTTGAGGAATTGAAGGCCCAATGAATGTCTTCTGAGTTGAATGAATTTATGATGATGAAAGGAATGTATGTATATGATATTTTCTCCATAGTGTTAGGAATTGACGCAGCCTCAGTCGGGGGGGTGCAAGCCCGGATGACCATGGTGATGGATTTGTACCTCGATCACCTTGGTCGGGACATGGTAGGACCTATGCAACCAAATCAAGGGGTTTGTACCTTGATAACCATGTCGAGGGGTTTATACCTTGATAGCCATGTTGAGGGGTTTGTATCTCATCAACCACATTGAGGGGTGTGTACCTCATTCCTCTCTCTAAGGAGGTGGTAGGCCTTGGATATTCACTAATAATATTCCCTCCTTACACGTGCATTATGTTCAATATAAGCATGATTTTACTTCAAGCATCATTCATACATGCCATATTTTTATATTATTATTCATTATCTACGTTATGCATTTTGTTGATGGTGCTTATCACTTGTTGCATTGCATCTTACATACCTAGTACATTTAAACGTACTAATGCATACTCTATGCCTATATGATGTTAACATGAAGGAACTAGAGTTGCGCTTGATCATCCCCATCCATATGGCTAGTACAAATTCTCTCAAGCTAGTTCGTGAGTCCTATATTTCGAGGGCAATATCAATTATCTCATGCTATATACTAAGACTATCTTCGTATTGACTATGAGGGTGAGAATGGTTGCTTGTCTTGGCCCCCGCTCTTATCTATGTATATAGTTCTTGTTGGACATGTTATGTATTGAGCCTTGACTCTCTTGTTTTGATGTACATGTTATGAAAGCTTTCCTTCTGTGCCTTTGTCGTATATCTAATTTCATTATGTTGTTCAATTTCTTTCGGGACCAATGATATGTAATGATATGTTAAGAGGCTTGTTTGGGGTCCCTTCGAGTTCCCCATTCGCCGTGTCACATTTAGGCCCTAGGCTTGGGTCGCGCAAACATTGTATCAGAGAACTAGGTTGTTAATGGTCCTCGATATCCAACATACCGCATCGATTAAACTCTTTTTCGTGGTTATTTTGTGCACCACAACTATGAGAAAGATTTTATGAGGTGTTTTAGGAAATGTTTCCCTTTTTTATGTTCTAAGTCGTGCTATAGAGTTAAGGTAAGGTTTTCCCCCCTAACACTTGTTCTTTCCCATGCTACATCATGTTTGATACAAGAAGAAGGATAGCCCGCAATCCCGAGGAACAACTAGCTCATGGTTAGCTCCGAGATGCTCTCACTATGCTACCACAAGCTGTGCCCAATCAAGTTAATCAAGGGCCACAAGATCCTCATGTTACTACCTAGGGGATAGGGTGAGATACTTCATGAGGAATTCTATGGGTCAAAGGTGGATAAGACCTCAAGAGTTCATTGCTGAGGTTTATAAGGTTTTGGCTATTATGGCTGCTAGACAGGAAGAGAAATCTTAGTTAGCGGTTTATCAAGTCAAGGTGGTGGCACAAATATGGTACACTCAAGGGAAGGAAGAGAAGGTAAATAATAATATGGTACTATGGGAGGAGTTCAAGATGACTATTCTTGATCGGTTCTTCCTTTTTTAGCTTAAGTAAGCCAAATTATTGGAGTTCATGAATTTGAGACAAGGGTCTATGAGTGTGTGTGAGTATGCCCTCAAATTCAATCAACTCTCTAAATATACTTCCCACTTGGTTGCCGACCCAAGGTCTAGAATAAACAAGTTCATGATGGGTGTATCCACTTTGGTAAGTGAGGATTGTCAATCTGCTTTGCCAAATAGTGTCATGGATTTGTCCTATTTGATGACTTATGCTAAATAAATAAAGGAGGAGAATTTGAGGAAGAGGAGGAGTAACGAGACAAGAGGGCTTTTTTTAGGGAAAATTCCAAAGTTGAAAGGGTGGCTAGTTCCATCAAGTCCAAAAGCAATCTGATGCATTTAGAAAGAGGGTTGCCAATGACTTTCCAAGGGCCCAAGGTGTTGGGGTGTAGTTTCTAAAGGTGGGTTTCCAAAATGTGGTAGGGGTCATAGTGGCCTATGATTGAGGGATACGAATGCTTGTTATGGTTGTGGGGAAGTTGGGCATAATGTGATGGATTGCCCTGAAATTGCAACAAGGGTAAGAAGGTTTATCCAAAAGGTACTAATGCGGTTTCTTTGGGGAAAGATAGCTGACAAGATGGTACACTAAGGTACAATCGATTTTACGTACTCTAAGGATGGCAAGGGATTAAGGAGGTCCCCGATGTCATCATCGGTATGTTCAAAGTCATTGATTTTGATGTGCATGTATTGATTGATCTGGGTGACACTCTTTCATTTATTACCACCTTTATTTCCAAAATGTTTCATGTTTATCCCGAATTGTTGTGTGAGTCATATAAGGTGTCTACTCCTACAGGTATGTCTATTATTGCTTGAAAGGTGTATAGAAATTATCCCGTTTGCATTTTGTATAAGATATTGCCTTGTGATCTTGTTGAGTTGGAAATAGTGGATTTAGATGTCATTCTTTAGATGTATTGTTGACACGTATACTATACCTCTATTACTTGTAAAACTCATATGGTCAAATTCCAATTCTCAAATGAACCCGTTCTTAAGTTGGAGAGTTATGATGTGGTGGTGACGGGTAGATTCATCTCATGCATTAAAGCCCATAAGTTGATCTCTAAGGTGTGTCTTTATCATCTTGTAAGTATTAGGGATGTGGAGTCCAAGTTCCTTCATATTCAGTCGGTTTTGATTGTAAGTGAGTTCTTTGATGTCTTACGAATTGACCTTCGCGGTATTCCTCCCGAAAGGGAAATAGATTTTTGTATAGACCTCATTCCCGATACTCAACCCATTTCTTTTCCCCCTTATCGTATAGTCCCAGTGGAGATAAAGGAGTTGAAGTAGCAATAGAGGGATTTATTTGAGAGGGATTTCATTAGGCCTAGCTAATCACCTTGGGGTGCTCCGGTCTCGTTTGTGAAGAAGAAGGATGGGTCCCTTAGAGTGTGTATTGACTACCAGCAACATAACAGGGTCACCATAAAGAATGAATATATGCTTCCAAGAATTGATGATTTGTTTGACCAACTTCAAGGGGCTAGTCACTTCTCTAAGATTGATCTTCTGTCCGGATATCATCAAGTGAAGATGAAGGAGCGTGATGCTCCCAAAATAGCCTTCCAGACTTGGTATGGGCATTATGAATTTGTTCTGATGTCCTTTGGGTTGATTAATGCACCAACCACCTTTATGGATCTTATGAATAGGGTTTTTGAACCCTTCCTTGATTCATTTATTATGGTCTTCATTGATGATATTTTGATCTATTCATATAATGAGGAGGAGCATATAGGTCATTTGATGGTAGTACTTCAAAGATTGAGGGAAA
>JAOTQR010000100.1:5539077-5555042 GCA_025774065.1 Solanum ossicruentum | reverse complement strand
TGTATATGTATGCATGCTTTTTCTGTGTATTCTGGGAGCTGCTGCAGGTGCGGTTAGTCAATAAAACAGAGGAAACTTTGCCGAAATTTCGGTAGAATTCTAGGCTGTGATTATAGAGGATTTCAACTTAGTATGTGATTACGTGCTCCTGTCGGGCACTGGTCACGACCCCAGGGAGACGTGTGACATTGATATAGTGGTTATGTTTAATTCTAACCTATCATTATTGCCTAAGTCTTCTGCTGAGTAAAGTAGCTATGTCAAGTGGTTCGCTTGGGATAAAAAATATAAGTGTCAGCCACGTTCAGGGTACAGACTCAGGGCGTGATATTAATATTTGATCTTTTAAATCATGAGACGAAATCACGTGTACAAACACTAATACAAATTACAAGATGAAATTACATGTCCAAGTATTTGCTTAACTTTTTTTTTTCTATTTCATATGAAATGTGAGCTTTTCCGATAAATAATACTTAATATTTTTTTTTTCAAAAAAGTCCATATAGTTTATTATTATTAAAAAAAGATACCTCTCAAATATAAACGCCTAACATACACCCTTTTCTGCACTGATGAGCCGACTTTGAATCAACATTATGAAATGCTATCGAAAGGAGTATTTCTAAGTTTCTTTTGCATACTTAAAAGATCAGTCGTAATTAAAAAAAAATTCAACAAAATTTTGTTTATAAATTGAGACCTAAAGGAAAAAAAATAGAGGGCAGCTAAAATGGAAAAAAATATCTTGGCATGACATTAATAAAAAAATAAGTGGAAATAAGAAAAACGGCACTATGTCTGTACTTACACGATAAGCCTGGTGATATGCTCGAATGTTCATGACCTTAGGGCTTTTATTCCACTCTCTCTCTCTTCACATTAATTTTTTTAAGTACCATTTAAATTGCCACCCCAAAAATTCTGAAAAAAGAAAAGGATTTTCCATTTTCATCATAAAAAAAAGGAAAAAAAAAAAGGAATCTTGGAATCAATAAGTTGGAGGTTTGATTATGGGGACTTATACTTTCTTTTTTTGGCCTAGTAATGATGGTTGAAGAGCATTTTTCATATAGTTATGGCTTTGGAGTTTTAAAAGTTGTGATATAAGGAAGCAAAGTTACAGGAAATTCTGGTAATATTCTTGAACTTTGAACATAGCTTCTTCTACTACAAGAGTTCCCCCTTTTCATTTTTGTTTTTTGGTGTCAAAATTGCACCTTTTTGGGTTTTGCAATTTTTTTCTTGGAACTATAGCTAAGCAAGAAGCACTTCTCGAATGTGTTCAAGATGATACATCAAATTCTTTTTCTTGGAAAATTTGTTTTTCTCCAATGTCATTTTAGCTAAGAATTGAAGAATATTTTTGTCCATTTGATGATAAAAGAAAGGATTCTCTTTTACTCATAATTTGATTTTATGTGAAATCAGGAGCTTGATCTACTGTGTTGATATCCTTTAAAGAGCACTAAACTCTCAGATCCAACAGTTATGTATTTTCATTTTGTAATTGAATGTAATAAATATATTTTGTTGTTGCTGTTGTAATACAGACACAAACACAAACACAGCAACATTTAATTATCTATTAATTAACGGTGTATGGTAATGAACTTTACTCCCACTGGAAATAATTTGTTTATTTTAACTAAATTATTATTCTTTATTTTATTTCTTTTGATGTAATTTATCTTCTCTATTTTCGAGCATAGCAATAACTTGTGCAAATCTTTAATTACACACACAAAAAGGCTCTCCACTCTATCCTCCAAAAACTTTTTCTTCTTCTTGCTAGATTAGGAACAGCGACCTATTTTTTTTGCTTTTCCTCACTTGCCCATCTGTCCAAAAGTTCAAATCTAACTCCCTATGGAAAGCTAGAGAATTTGATGCTTTATTTTTTTTTTAAATTGTGTGCTTGTTGATTTTTTGTGGCTATTGTTTTGACTGTTTTTCCACAGTGCTGTGGTGCTGAGATGACATCGGCCTTTGTTTTGAAAGCACTGCAAAAAGAAGCCTTCTTTTCTCTCTACTTCTGACATTTGAACAAAGCCTTATCTGTAGTTGAATGTGATATATCAAACCAAAAAAAAGAACCCTTTTTTTCTCACATAAATTTATCATTATAATAGTCTTAAGTAGTGTGTGATCATGATTAATGCAAAGGACATCTATAGTTCCCCAAGCCCAAGAAGGTACCTCCACTAACAGCTCATAGTTTTATCTACTATCTTTTTCTCCATCTTTGAACCTTAATTCAAGTCTCAAATCCACATAGAAAAATACCTTTGTTTCTGGTTTCTCTTAACAGTACTACTTCTGGAGCTGTAGAAAATTTGGGTGAAGTAATAAATTTTGAAAGGTGGGTGTTTTCTTGATTTTGATTTCTTTTTTTTTTTTTTTGAGAAAGGTATGAAAGTGGTAGTATGGAGATGGAGGAGATTCAAACTGATGAGTGCAAGTTCCCAAGAATGAACAACAAGGAGGATGAGCAGTATCATCAATATGAAGTAGATGATGCAGGAGAGGTCAAAAAGAGTAGTGGTCTTGGTGGTATCGTAAAATTTTATGGTCGTCCTTCATCAAGAATTGTGAGAGTTTCTCGTGCATCTGGAGGGAAAGATAGGCATAGCAAAGTGTTGACTTCAAAGGGGTTAAGAGACAGACGTGTCCGACTCTCTGTCAATACTGCTATACAGTTCTATGATTTGCAAGACCGTCTTGGCTGTGATCAGCCGAGCAAAGCTGTGGAATGGCTGCTAAAAGCAGCCGCTCCGTCAATTGCTGAGCTTCCACCTCTCGAGGCATTTCCAGATACACTGCAGCTCAGCGATGACAAAAGGTCAAGTGTTGGAACTGAGCCAGGTTTTGATTCAGTTGATGTTGAAATGGATGATGATCCAAATTGCAACCAGCAGCAACCTTCTTGTAGTAATTCTGAGACTAGCAAAGGTTCTGGATTGTCACTTTCCAGATCTGATAGTCGGCTCAAGGCACGGGAACGAGCAAAGGAAAGGGTCACAGAAAAGGAAAAGGAAAAAGAAAACAAGTCTTCTATTGTTGCTCATCACCAAAATATGCACCCTAGCTCTTCTTTCACTGAGCTATTAACCAGTGGTATGAGCAATAATAACAATAACAACCACAGCAACACAAGTCCTAATGGCTCTATTCACCAAAGCACACCGAGGCAATGGTCTACAAATCCACTGGAGTACTTTACCTCCGGATTATTAGGCCCAGCATCTACTCGTGGAATAGACAACTCTACTGGCTTCTCAGGTCAAATTTATTTGGGAAATCCTCTACAGCCATTAAGACCAGTGTCTTCACCAATGTTTAGTATCACGGGTGAACATCGACCTGAGCTGCAGCATTTCCCATTCGGCAGTGACAACCTAGTCCCGGTTGTGACCTCCAGTGGGGGAAGTAATTGCAATACTAATGAGTACAACTTGAACTTCAGCATATCTTCATCTGGTTTCAATAGGGGGACCCTTCAGTCCAATTCTTCCTCTTCGCCGTCTACTTTGCCTCACTTCCAGAGGTTTTCTCCTACAGACGGATCACAAAGTTTATATCTTGGCACCACAACTGAATATGATGCTCGTTTACACCTCTTCTATGGCAATGGCTATGGGCATTCAGATCAGAAAGGAAAAGAAAAGAACTAAGTTCATTGAAAAGAAAGTTCCTTTACTGTCCATATTCATCCATGGTAAATTTTCTATTCTTGAACTTTATTATCATTCTACATTAAACTCATTTTTACCTTCCAAAAAAGGGGTCCATTTTTATTTTTTAGATTAATGTGTTTTAGTACCATGATTTCTTGGTTTCTTAAAAAGTTAGTACTTAAAAGAGTATTGGGGCATGTGTTTATTTGTTTAATGATAAGGTGCACTGTTTCCTGCGAATGGGTTATCGGCTTAGTTGTCTGTTTGTTTGGTTTCCTTCTTGCTTAGCATGTTTGTAGCCATAGACAGGTGTTAATAGCAAGGGCACTTTAACAATGGTGGAGGGTATAGTCTATAAGACCAGATAGATACTCCTTTTTATATTTTAAAATCCCTATTTCTGTTTGTCTTTTAAGTTGAGTGTCCCACCACTAGATGGGATATCACGTTTGATGCCAATAAACAGCCAACAGTTGTCAGTTCAACGGCACTCTTTCTCTTGCTAGCTAGGGTTGGGGACTTTGGATATTGAGGTCTTTCTTAGCTAGGTCAAACTAGTAAAATCTATCCATCTGCTCCCTTAGGATACTAAATTGCCTACTTATATGTTGAGTGTGTGTATATGAATATATATTAATTTGTCATTAAGATAAAACAATACATTTAAAATTTTGATCGAAATTCTCATATTTTGAATTTCAAGAACCAAAAATGGGTATAAGTTACCTCCCATTGGCACTGATAGCTCGGAACTCTATCTACCTATCTAGATTTGGATTAATGAGCAAATTTATATTGTAGATTCGAACTTTAAAATATATAATTTTCTACTGATTTCATTAATCACTAAGTCATAGCTTTGAAGCCGCAGCCATATATATTACTCTATTTAAGTATTTTTATTTGTCCAGTATTGACTTAGGACACCTCTTATAAAATAACAAATGGAATGCAATTTTATTATAATATTTTTTAAATATAATCAGTTTAATGCTTAACAAGGTAAGATTGAAAATTAAGTGATAAATTATCTCTAAGGGATCGTTTGGTTTGAATACAAGTTATAATGTGATAAGTTATATTGAGATTAGCAAATGATGAGATAATTTATGCTGAGATTATTTCATATTGAGTGTTTGGTTTGTTGCATAAATTTTAATAATATGTTGTTTGTTTATAAAAATAGCCTTCACTTTATTAGTTTTTTTAAATGTACTTTCTTTGTTAGCTTTAGTTATTCAATGTTCATTTTTAAAATAAATCTTTCATCTTATTTAGCTTAAATATTTTTATATGTACAGTTTAATGATAATACTGTATGCATTTAAAATAAAATTTTCTTATTTAATTTAAAAATAGAACTTTCATTTTTAAGTTTATTAAAGTACAAAATGATTTATGAAAAATCAAAATATAAAAAATATAAGAATTAGTCAATAAAAAATATATTATATAGTGTAATTTTTTAATAGTAAAATATGAAGAAGTACCATAGAAATTAGAAATGAAGGTTGTGACTTTTGCTTTATAGTGTATTAAAAATAATGTAATATATATAAATATACAAAGTGATGTATAAAAAGGGGTTTATAAGAATGTCTTTATCATTTATCATTTTTATCCCGGAATAAGTTATTTGGGGATTAATATATGAGCCAAGACGAGGGATAACTTATCCCGATACTATTTGTTACTCCCGAAATAAGTTATCTCGAATTTGCCAATTAAACAACAATTTAAGGATCACTATATCTTTATTTCAAAATTATTTATACTTATTCTTCAGGCCAAACTGCCCCTTAATTGTCTAAAAAAGTCAAAAGTCGAAGGGAGCATGTGGTAAGATAAATTAATGGCAGCCCTTTTGCAGACTATAACAGCTCGCTTGTAAGACTATAAAAACAGTTTTCAGGTATTAACTCTCAACATTTTACTCCGCCATTCATTTTATGTGGCTGTATTTGATTGCATTCCAATTTTTTGTTAAAAAAGATTTTGATTCCTAAAGAAGGAAAAGGACTTTTGGCCCAAAAAAAAAAAGGCTCTTTTTCCATTTTCTATTACAATTTGGATAAGAACATGTATCATAAATTTAAAATAATGATTGAAATTTAATAAATTAAAGTAAGTCTTAAAACCTTAAATAAGATAATTACTTTGATATATTTATTTTAAAATAATTTTTTTAATCCCATAATTTTAGTTGCACATGATATCTTTCCTAAATGTATTAAAAACTTTTCTTACTTGCCTTAAATTAGTTTTTGTAGAAAAAAAACATACTTGCTTCCATTTTTATTTTTTATTTTTGGCTATGCTTTTTCATTTCAAGTTATATTTAGTTCTAGTTTGGATACTTTGAAGAAAATTGTGATACTTAAAGAGAAGATAGATTTAGACACTCGCACCTTGAAAAAGTGTATTACTAAAACTTTGTGTAACTTTTTCTTCACTTGAGCAAGTATTGTAAAATAATGTGGCAATCAAATATTTAAATATTTGACAAAATAAGTTGAAGATATATCTTTTAAGTCTTCAAAGTTTTATGATTGTTGTTTAAAAAAGAAAATAGAAAATTAAAAAATAAATTTAGTGGCTAGAATTGGGAGATTGTCTTATATTTTGGGAGTAAAAATATAAAATAACTATTATATTAAATTATGATTAAGATTTATATTTGATTTATTAAATTTCAAATGTTAATTTAAATCTGTGATATGTGCCTTTCATCCAAATGAAAATATTCAAGAACAAAATGGGAAGGAGGCAAATCCTACCTACCAATTGTCTTAACTCCTAAGACCTAATGGTCTTATATGTGATATGATATTTATATATAACTATATAAAAGCATGTCCTTAGTAGAGATATCATAAATAGAGAAAAAATGTTTGTAAGGTATGATTGCCAATAAATCATTTATAATGTTAGCTAGACATAATTCTAAATGATGAAATACTGGTTTATGAGGATTTATTAAGGACCTCAACGTATTTGAAACTTAGGCATATTTATTGCTACGACAATATATTCAGTAAACTCTCACAAATGGAATTTAAACAGGATAAAATGTATGTAAAACCTGACCACTATCTCAATGCATACTAATTATTGTTGCTAAAATTTCCAATTAAATGTGCTTACAAATAAAAAGTGAAATAATTAATAAGAACATACAATTCCATGTTTCTCATAAAAAATGGTTAACATTATAGAGCCAAAAGATTATCTCCACATTTAATTTGTTTCTTTTGCTTGTATAATTAAGGGAGAAAGCTTAATGGATAGGAAGGAGAGTAAATATAGCTAATTAATGATCTAATCTCTCAAGGGAAATTTCTAATACTTCCTCTGTCCCACTTTAGTTATCATAGTTTGTATTTTAGAGTTAAAAGTATATAGACTTTGACTAATATTTTAAGATATATTTTGTTATCATGTTGATATGAAAAAGTTACAATTAATAATATTTTTTTTATAGTTTTTGAATATATAAATTTATATTTTAAAGTATCAAATCGATTTAATCTAATTAAAATTTAAAAATTAATCAAATTAACTTTTGAAAAGTACAGACATGAAAACTTAAATCGGACAGAGGGAGTACTATTCTAGTGATCAATAATGCAAGAATAATATGTACTAGCCGTTTGGAGATGAATTGATTGGTGTTAAAAAAAAATAGTATTTAGTTAGAAGTTGAAATTTTGTTTGAACGAAGAAAATGAGAAATATTTGAAGACAAGATCAAGTCCATACATGATGTGCAGTGGAACTGTTTTAGCGTCATTATTTATTTATTTTTAGTAAATTGTACTGAAGTAAATGAGCAGGTTGATTTCTTAGGTGCTCTCTAAAGCACCTTGCTACCTTAAAACTTTTTGGAGATGGATAACATTCCTTAATGCTAACAAATACAATATTACTAAAAAAATAAAATAAAAAATATATATATATAATTGAAACCTTAAAATACATTTAGAAACCTTAAAGTTATGATTTTCAAAGTTCAAATTCCATAGTTCAAATTTTAAAAAATATCAGATAAATTTGAAAGCAATATGTGCGTAAATTTTAAAAAACTACCGCTGTTAAGATAGGCCCTTATTACAATTTCATCTACACCATATGATAAATAAGGTTATGTGGTGCAGGGAACATATATAACTTCTTGTGAATTTGGTTTTGTTTCCATTCATTTTGTTGGGGCAACCCAACATTTGATTGGTTTGGTTTGCCTTCATTTCACATTTCAAACACACTAATTCAAAGAAAGTTGAAAGCAGCCCACAGACAATTCATAGAAATAATATGTGAAAGAAAAATAGAAAGTGTAGGTGGTTTTAAATAGGGTTTTTTGAGTAAAGGGAATTGTTTCTTGAGTAGTAGTATTTTGGGACTACCAAGTTTGTAAAATTTTCCATTAGTCATATTGTATTGCTTGTCTTTTGTATATATTCTCCACGTTAAACATACTTAGTGTCCTTGTTATTATCTTAACTTGTTCTATTTATTTATCATGAATATTGTTATTTCCCCAATACATGGTAGCTAGCATTTCCCAACTTGATATCCATGATCATGTCGCATGAGTTGCTAGTTTTGTATAAGTTGGGATGTTTGTTTTGGTCATAGTTCAAGTGACAAAAGGATAAATCATTCGTTACTAGTTTAAAGGTTCGAGCTGTACACTATGTGAACTAAATTTGCTATTTAAGTAAGGAGGATAGAAGGGCAATTCTGCTTGCGATCTTTGAACGGTTTATTGAACTTATATATTATGCTATAAATAATATCCGTCTCTTTTTCGTTTATTCTTCATCATTTAGTTAGAGCTCTTTATTTTGATTTGGTCTTGTGGCAAGTGTGTCTATGTGTTGAAGAATATAAAAGTCTTACTTTGGTGGTTAATGAGATGGTTAAACTTTTTGTAAGACTTGAAAAATTCTCATCCCTTTGAATTAACTTTTGGGTGTGAATTAGGTCTAAGACCTAATTTTATATGGTAAGTACTGACCAATATTGGGCCCCTAAAAATTAAAAATTGTCCACCCACCAGTTGCTAAGCACTGGGCATGAGGTGGGGTGTTGTTGACTCCGTACTCTCTTTGGGAGCTAACTTTTAGGGAGTGAGTTGATATATGTATATTATGGGGTAATCCTCCTCTGTTTGAGCTAGTTTTTGAGAGGATTGAGGTGATAATATGTATATTGTGGGTTTAAATTCTTCCATAGACCAAAATTCAATATTCAAGTGAAGAAAGAGAGAAGGATGAACTCATTATCCACCACATTTTGAATGGTGTTCTTCTTGTTCTCGCCATTTTCTTGGTTATCAGAAATATGAGATGCCTCTATACTATGCGAGTAAAAGGAGATGCATATTGTTCTAGTACATCTCAGCTTTCTTTACCCACCATAGTACTCTGCTAAAGCTTTCAACTAGAAATCAAGAATAATCCATTCTTTCTGGCTTGACTATGCTAAGTCAATAAAAATTGTATACATAAGCTGTACACAGGCTGCAATTAGTCGCTAGTTAATGGTTGACCAATCTCAAGTGATGACCATTTTGCTCGCTCCAATTGATGACTGACTAGTATGTAAGTGTTGATCTAAGCCCTCAGGGGGCTTGGCTTCCGAACCATACGTGAGCTATCTCGTACTCGCATAGTGTGACGGGTGCATACAAGGCCCAGAAACTAATTCATTGCCGTATAGCTGAACAGAGATTACTAGTGATTCCGACTTCATACAGGCGAGTTGCAGAATAAAAATTGTATACATATATTAAAGCTGTCCACTTTTTGAATCCACTGGGGATACATGTTTCCAGTGAAGTGTGCAGGCCAAAAACAATTTCTTGTGCATCATTGTGAAAATTCATATTTATATTTAGATAATGAGTCAGAAGAAGGTTTACATATTCAATGTAGTTTGCAAAATTTGTTTTTACTGCTATCAACTTGATTAGGCTTTAATTTCTATCTCATAATTGATTCAGGCTATTGAAGATGGAAGCACCCTCTGGAATCCCAAAGGAAGCAATACTTTTCTCAGCCGCTATAGCATATATTATTATGCTACTTAATTCCTTATTCCGTATTATTCATTTCGAGTACTATGAGTAGGTACCTTTTTTATTGGAGAAATCCGTTTGTTTGCTGCTTTTAGCCCGACTTCAGTTGGTGCATAGGTTCGAAACTCAGCAAGCTTGTGTGTGTGTTTTGTGAGATCTCATTTGTATTGAAGAATTTACCCTCATTTGAATTATATGATTCTGCACTAACCATTGTTTGAGGGCATCATGTTAACTTGAAAATACCTCGTGTTTAGTTGTATTGATGATCTTTAATAAGGGCAGATCCAATATTTGAAGTTTATGAGTTCTGATATCGAATTTGAGTTAGCATACAATAAAAAATAGGTTTACAGACAAGAACTTATAGATGTAGTGCATTTTTAACACATAATGTAGGGTCTAGATAAAAACTAATGAATAAAGACGGATGCAAACTTGGTAAAAGCTGGTGGATGAAGACACATGATGTTTCCTGCTTTATGGTGACTTTGTTCTGGTACTTTTGAAGATGTAAGATCAAAGATAGATGCTATTTACATAGCTGTCAATATGGGTCGGCTCATAGGATTAGTTTTTACAGACTTTGAAATTTGACATACCAGATTGGATTGACCCTTTTTTTATGGGCTAGCCATTTGTACGTGGCCGTGGGCTTTGTCGGGCCACCACAGTTTTATTCTTATAATAAAATTTTAAATTAAATTATAATTTAAATATATTAAAATAAATAGCAACAAGATAATATTACATAGTGTTGGTGTTACTATTACTTTCTCCATCCATCTTTACTTGTCGACTATATTATTTTGAGATGTCAATAATAATTGTTCACTTCATGAAATCAAAAAATAATTTCAAACTTAATTTTTAGTTTACCCTTTATCATTAATTATAATAGTTATTTTCTTATTACATTTTTCAAGACATTGTAATTGCTATATTTCCTAGACCCCACTTGTGGGATATCACTGAGTATGTTGTTGTTGTTGTTGTTTGTAATTGCTATATTTAAAAGGTGATTTAGTAAAATTGCTCATATTATTTGCTATTTTTTTATCCCTGTGCTTAATCAATAAAGGACAAGTAAAGATGGATAGATGAAATACATATTATAAAAATATAATTTCTACCTATATTTTAATATTTAAAAATTTTAAATGAACTTTGCGTTTGAACTCTTATTATTTTTAATACTTTATTTTATTTTTATTTTTAGTTATTATTTAGGGTAACTTACATAAATCCCATGTTAAAGTAATAAAATTTCAATTTATCCCAACCATTTTCATATTTACAAAAATCCCATAAAATACCAAGTATGCGGATACACTGCAATTTATGTGAATACACTAGCACCCTATATGATTCATAAGTCATGATTCATTGTAATCAATATTGATGCAGTGAATCAGACATGTGTTAACTATTTTAATTTCTTGCAATGAATCATATTGTATGATCCATTGTTATACAAATCTATATAAGTTATTCGGATACACTTGTGACTGTGCGGATACATTGACACTCATATATGATTCATAAGTCATGATTCATTGTAATCAAATATCTGATGCAGTGAATCAACCACGTGTTAAACTATTTTATTGCAATGAATCATATTGTATGATCCATTGTTATACAAACCTATATAAGTTATCTGATAAATTGAATCAACATGTGGTGTATCGTATATCTTGATTCATTTTTGTGAAAATTTGTTTGTATTCAATGTTGACACCTAATTTTTACCCTCCACAGTGTCGAATTAGTTATCGAGCTTTATTGTTATTTTAACGATTTTTTTAAAACAATTTTTCAAAAAAAATTAAAAATAGAAATTTTAAGCGGGCGCGTGCACCCTACGCGCCCCTAATTTTTATTTATCTTCTTCTTCTTCTTCAACAGATGCTTTCCCCTTTCCCAATCTCCCATCTTCTTCTTCTTCATGAACGAAAAGCCAGAAAACCAGCGACCAGACTACCCCGACCAGACAACTCTTTTTTTTCCTCCTCAACGTTTCATTCAACGATCTCTTCTTTAGATTCTTTATTCCGCAATTGACGGATAAAAGTCAGGACAAAATTGATTTTCAAGATTCGAAATTCAATTTTTTGATTTCGAAATCCCCAAAATCCAGCCGGTTCTTCATCAGTTTTCCCCATTTGGCCATAATTTGGGGCTATAAATATCAGTTGTTCTTCATCATTTGGGACAGCCGGGAACAATTCTGAAAAACCCTAGAAAAACTTATTCAATTTCAACAGTTATTTTTGTTCCCATATTTCGAAAAAGTTTACAGATCCTCAAACTGATTTCTGAGAAGCTGGTTAGTCTTTGAGGGTCTTGAAATTGAGGATTTTTTGTCAAGGAAGGTGTAGACGAAACTCTTGGTGGTAGAGAAGTTTCGTCAAGCTCGTCGTCTCAGTTTCGCTGCCTCGACAAAGGTAATACCCCGTTCTCACTTTTCATTTCAAGTACCATATATATTGAAGTTGTCATGTTTGCGTTTTGTTTGTCTTGATTGGAAATGCTCTGTTGCGATGACGTCGATGTTGTGATGCTGTCGTTATATTATTGTTAGTATGTTTCTGGACTGTCTATGATGCTGTTAGTTGAGGATGTTTGTTAAGTCGACGCTGTGGGTTGTTGTTATTGATAGTATTAGGTTGTAGTTGGTTTCAAAGCTTTAAAATGTTACATCTTTACTGCTTCATGGTCTGAAAATTAGCCCCTCTATGTGAGTCTTAATTCTTTTGCTGGAAATAGCTTAAAATGGTAAACTTAGATCAAGATATATATACTTAGGGTATTGTAATTGATTGAAGAGTTTGTTATTGTTGTGGGTAGTCTTCCCATTGATTCAGTATGTTATTTTATTGTTGATGCTTCGAATGATTTTGTTCTTGGTTGGTCAAAGAAAGATAAAAGCAATGGTACTTGTAATGACATTGAGAAGAACAAAAAGGACAGTGAAGAGTAAACCACTTGCTGTTATCGCTGATCGATTCTCCTCTGTTCTGTTATACAACTGAATCTTAATGTTATGTTGATATTGGTATTGTGAGAATGGTTTTTTTGTTCAATGATCAGTTAGCTTCACCTGAGTTATGTGTTGATTTTTCTTATTAAGTTTCTTTCTCAACATGATTTCAACTGATAGATTCATTCCTTATATACACTCTACGCTTGAGTTCTTAATGTTAATATATAGCCCTCGCAGCTCAAGTTAGTTTCATGTTGTCATAATGAATCATTTCGCAGCAAATGTCCCAGTTCACTCCCCTAGAAGCTTGACTCTTTTTCTGGGTCCTCCTATTTTGTTCCTTTATGTTCAAGGGTTATTCCTGAATATTTGCTTTAGGTGCTCAATGTTTTATACTATGTTTCTGCATATTTTTGTTTCCTTTATCTGAGATAAGTTGTGTTCGCTTTAGACTGTGTACCCTTCCCTGTTAGTTTGACATATAAAAAGCTATTCAATTCGATATAAGTTCATGATTGGATCTAGTCTATCTTTAAAACTGTAAGTTTTTTTTTTCTTCTCTCTGCTTGTATAGCTTGCTTTAAGCTGTTGATTTCATGCTTTTGATTCATGTGGCTATGTAAACATAAATGTCGGTATGTTAATGAGTTTGTTGTACCTGCTGCTGTTCCCTTATTCTCTATCTCATCAAAGTGCAACTGCTAATGACGGAACTGATTTTAAATGGATACATGTTGTGTCTCAATCTCATTTTTGGCATATGCTTTAATACTCAAATATTGCTTGACAATTCGCTTTGCTGATGTTTCTAATTCTCTAAAGTGCTGCCAATTTGATTTGTCTCTGTTTTAGCTTGTTTTTTCTCATGAAGTAGTAGTTGTTGGAATGATCATCATGTTGGTTTAGGTTGTCTGCAATTGCTATGAGGACTTTGCATGCAATTGCTAAGCTTATTACTTGGTTGTTTTCTTTGACTATCTGCACATTTCTAAAATGATCCAAACTTCTCATCATAAGATAAATACTAATCTTTACTCTTTATTTATTTTCATGAGTCTCTTACTGATCCTTAATTTTATTTCTTTGCATGAACAATGTTGCAAGTCATTTTGGACTCCCCATTCTGCATTCTTTGGGCCATAGAGGCCCAAACTCCCTCTTCTTCGAGTCAACCCCTTTCGTATGGAAAAGAAGCTGTTAGATAGATCTCGGGAAGCGACGAAAAGGCCCAAAAGTTGCGATGGAGATTTTTAAACGGGATAAAGGCCCAAAATCACTCAAACTCTCTTATTTTATTTCTTTTATTTACATGTTTGTGTTTGTTTGGATGCTAACATTTTACTTATTATTGGTTTCAATCTAATTAAGTTTCCCCGACAAGTCAAAGCCATTTGTGTTATTTAATTTTATCTTGAAAAGAGTTTTGCAATAAAAAATAATAGATGAAATAAAACAAGGAAAATAAAGAAAAGATAAAAATGTGATTTTATCATGTAAGTTCAACTTTCAAATTCACTCAATTTTCTTTAAGTTTAGTCAATTGCTTTTCAATTTAGTCTAGTCTAGTCAAAATCTTTTCAAGTTGAGTCAAAATCTTTCAAAATTAATCAATTTCAAAAATCACTCAGTCTTTTCAAGTCAAAAGCTAGTCAAATCACTTAATCGTCGGATAACCGCATTTAGCGGCCATTTCGAGTGCGTAAAACCTTCTCGAAGTGGAAATGTGAACCCGAACCTGTTTCTCTGGATTTTAAAATTTTTTTTTCTGTTAGGTCTTTTAAAATATTTAATGGTTTCCTAATCATCCGCAAAATTAGGTGGCGACTCTGTGTCCTTTCGAATCTCGAGAATTAATTTTTCTCAAATTAATTGAGTTTAAATCGATATTTTTTTGAGATTTTTGAATTTTCTCTTTTCAAAAAGTTATTTTTCAAGATAACATTCAATGCAGAGTATCTTAACACATGATGCATCATTATTGCATGCTTCTTGATTATACAATTTTTATATAAGTTATCTAATGCATTGAATCACGCTATGTTAAATTAATTCGCTGCAGTGATTCATAATTTTTATATAAGTTAGCTAATGCATTAAATCAGGCATGTGTAAGCATTTTATCAAACACCTTGCGTGCATAATTTTTGCTACACCAAAACTCACAAAAATCACTATATTTTCATAATGAATCAAATAAATGATAGATGAAAAAAAAAAGAATGCAAAGAAGATGGAATAAAGAATGCAAAATAGTAGAACATGAATTTTAGAAATTTCAAGTGAAGCTGTATCATAATAGATTGTGAAAATATTGCTCAGATTCCTCCTTAGAAACTTTTTGCATAGGCCCTTCGATTCTTACCTAGAGACCATGCTATTATTTTAAGATCCGTTCAAAAAAAGAAAAAAGAATTGGAGAGAAGGGAGAATGTGTCGCTTGAATTGGAGAGAAGTTAGAGATTTTTTAAATCAGTTCGGTTTGAATCTCGCCGAAGAAAAAGGATTTTGTGGGAAAGGGGATGAATGTATCAGACCTGTAGAGGGGAAGTAGCAAGAAAGGGATTTTAGTAATTTGTAAAAAAGGTAGGGAATAATTGAAAATATTTAAACATAATACGAGATTTCTGTAATTTTTTCTATTTTTAGTTTGGTCCACAGGCCAGCCCAATCCATATTGCAAAAGCCCCACAAATCAACAGGTTTATTTAGGTGGGCCTAAAAAGTCTATTTTTTAAATGGACTCCAAAAATCGTAGCGCAGCCCTGCTAAATCAAGGGCTAGGCCAGGCCGACCTAACGGGTCTAACACATATTGACGACTCTAGCTATGTATGTTCACTTATAAATGTATTCCAATCCATATATTAAGAAAACATTTTACGTTGTGTTAAAACCCGCAGACTGGTTTATTGTGATGGTCAAGGAGAGTTAATTTTGGAATAATTTGAGTACTTTTCAGTCTTTTGTTTGATTATAAAAATTGGGATAACTTATCCTAATATTAGTATTTAGTATTAAGCTAAATAATCCCTACCTTTAAATGGAATAATAATATTGAGATAACTTATCACGAGATAAAATAGATAAAATAGAAAAGGTAATCCTTTAAACTCTTTTTATATATATTACTTTAAAGATTCATATATATATATATATATATATATATATATATATATTTACAAGATTTTTAATGCCAAGTCTAATATTATTCATAACCTTACTAC
>JAOTQR010000100.1:5526393-5538977 GCA_025774065.1 Solanum ossicruentum | reverse complement strand
CTCTCTCTCTCTCTCTCTTTATATATATATATATATATATATATATATATATATATACATATATATATATATATATATATAAATGATGATCTTCTTCCTTTGTTTTACACCATAATTTTACAATCCCAAATCAACATGATTAGCAGCCACAAGTAGAATCTCCAATTGAAATGTTTGGTAGTACTACTAGACCAAGAAGAAGATAAGAAGAATAAGAAGAATGATAATCAAAGAATTACACAAATTGTTGTCGATCAAAATTGTTGAAAATAGATAAATGATCATCCCTTTGTTCTATGTACATTCATGCCTAAATCTTATGTCCTAAGGGTAAGATTCCTTTTATTTAGTTAAAATCAAAGAATAAAAAATAAATCAAAACATGGAGATTCCTCATTGTCGTGTTGAGTTAGACTTGACAATAAAATCGAAGAATAAAGATGAAATCTTATGAAACTATGAAGAACATGTAAACTTATACAAACCTAAAAGTCAAAAAAAAATTGACGATTATCTGGCAATAGATTGTAATGGAGAAAAAACACGATGTGGAGAATTTGTGTGAAATGGATGATTTGAGAATGAAAGAGAACATTCAAAAAAAAATATTGATATGGTTGAGATAATTAAGGAACAAAATCATTTAATAAAGAGAGAAGATATAAATGAAAATTTGTATAGAACACTAAAAAGTAAATTTCTTTGAAAATATTTATATTTTCAATTCTTATACAAATTGGATTAACAGGTCCTATAATTTATGACAAAATTCAATAAAATATACTCAATGTATATATTAGTTAAAACTATATCATTTTCGGATAATTACACTCATAAGCCAGTAAGAAAATTATTTACACAGAAATAGCCAACATATTTTAATTACTAAAAATGGCCAATTTCAGCACTATGAGCTATTGGTTTACGAAATTGTTTGTGTATTTGTCATTTAGCCTTTGCCATGTCAGCAATCCTTCTTTTTCTTTTTTTCTTATTTTGTCGCTAGTCTTTCTTTCTCTCTCTCCCCCCACCCCATTTTTTTCCCTTGTTTTGTCACTAGCCTCTCTCTCTCTCTCTCTCTCGTTTGTAGTTAAATTAATGGTTTTTTTTGTTCATTTGACTATTATATAATTTTTTTTCTAAAATGTCAATGTTAAAAAAACTTATTTACTCTTTTTAAACAAATTTTGTTCTTCTTTTTTAGTTGTTTCACTCATTAAGGTAGGAATGCATGATGATCAAATATATATCGACATCGATACATTGCATGATTATTTATACAATATTGATATATGATTATGCACCATTTATATAATGTCTTATATTCCATACTCATTTATATAATATCGACACACATTTGTATACAATTTATACAGTATCGATACACGTTTACCTACCAACTGAATATTGATACATGTTTGTATATAATTTATATGATATTGATACACATTTACAAAGTTTTTTATATAATATTGATACATGCTAATATACAATTTTATACAATGTTGATATATCACATAACTATTCATACAATATTAATACAAGTTTATATACATTTACATAATATTGATACAATACATATACACCACATAAGTATTATATAATATCAATATATTATATATATACATTAAAAATTTCAAAAAGAGTTCTTAAAAAAGATATTTTTATTTTGGAAATTCAGTAGTAGGCTAATTGGTTGGTAGGGTTACGTAGTATGGTAGGGTAGTAGGAGTAGTCGTGTTTTCTATCAGGTGTTGTCATTATCTGTCATATACATGTTGATGTTATCGTTATATCATGTTGATTTACACACTATCATGTGCTTTGCGTTGTTAGTCATCCTTTATGTTTCCTTTTCTTTTTCTCCTCATTTTTTTCATATCTAGTTTATTCTGCTTGTGGGTTTTTGAGACGAAGGTTCATAGGAAAGAACCTCTCTACCTTTGAGATAGGTGAGATCTGTGTACATTCTATCATTCCCAGACCCTGCTTATGAGATTCCACTGGGTATTTGTTGTTGTAGTAAAAAAATAATTTTAAAAATAAGTTTTTTTTAAAAGAAAAAGAAATTCAATGTTGCATAGGAAAAGCTATGTAATTGATCCTATGGCATGGTCAGATCTTGGACATAGTAATTGGGCCGAATTTGATTATTTTTTAAGTAAATGAAAAGTGGGTTATAATTTATGTAAACAAACTTTTTTTATTGTATATATATGAAATTTGTCCTATCCTTTTTATATAATTACTAGTAGATGTTTGTCAACCCGTATAATTATTCCTTTTCTTTTTTACATAATTTGGAATAAATTGAGTCTACCAACGTATGAACGAATCTCTCCTATTCACCTAGTCCATTTATACTAAGTAAGTAGGTGAATCACCTGCTACCTTCATCAAGACCAACAAGCACCTTACTTCTTTTATTTCGTTTAAGACTACGATCTCCTTAATTTAACTTAAAAATCGGAAAAGTACCTAAAATACCTTCAAACTATTGAAAATGGTACAAAAATATTTTTAACGACCTATTAGGCGTAAAATATCCCTATCATCCACCTTTGGGTCTAAAAATGTCTTTCATTAATCTTTTTGGCCCACTTGTACCCTTAAAACTAATTGAAACGACCCCAAAGAGTACCTGAAAATATGCCTCAGAATGCCTAGAATTTTAAATTCCACATATCTCAAAATTTGTGCACGATATCAAAAATTCGGCTTCATATTCTTGTTTAGGTGGAAAAACGTCTAACTCCGATGTAAGAGCGAAAGATTAACAATTATAAGTTTTCAAAGTACGAATTTCAGAGACGAATCCGCGTCGCGGCCTATGTGTAAAAAGGTGCATGTTTTTTTTAGTTCGATCCAACACTTCTAAGTCTTGGACCTGAGTGTTCCCAAACGTGTTTTTACCTATACTTAGCCATATTTCACCCTCAAATCATCCTAAATATTCCCCAATACTTACTCAAACACTTAGCCATATTTTCACTCCTAAATTCAAGTCTCAAAACCCTTTTTCGGTATTAAGGATTTCCTTCAAGTTTCAAGCCTCCATTTTCAATCTTCACCGAGAGCTTCTTCAAAGCTAAGGTATGTGGGTTTTAGCCATTGGGTCCTTCCACCCATGGTGCCCTATTTTCTTTTTTATTCAATTTGCATGATTTAAAGTTGATTTTACAAATGGGTTTGCTAGTATGACCATGCCTATGAACTATGTTAAAGGTATGTAAAGTTGTGACTGTTTTGCTATGTTTTGAGCTATAAATCGTGGAGCTATTGTAAGATTTTATGAGGGGTTTTGATGTATATTGCTTGAGAGTGTTGCAAGGTGTTGATTGATAGTTTTACAATGAATTTTCTTGCATGATTTCATCTTTAAATTGCATGATCTTATACTACCATTTCACATCCGTCAAGTGTTAGATAAAATGTCCGGCTATGGTTTCTTGAGGAATTGAAGGTCCAAAGCATGAGATATGATATGATTGACTATATGATGATGAAATGAGCTTTATATATATGATAAATTCTATATAAAGTGTTGCATTAGACCATGCCCAACCTGGGGGGACTAAGAACCCGGATAACCTAGATGGGTGTTTGTACTCATCAACCTAGTGAAGGGTTGTACTTATGCACCTAAGTGATGGGGTAGTATCATCACTAACCTAGATAGGGGTTTGTACTCATCAACCTAGTGAAAAGTTTGTACTTCTCCACCGAGGTGATGGGGTGGAATCATCACCAACCTAGTGAGAGATTTGTACCTCACCACCTTAGTGATGGGACAACATCATCACCAACCTACCAAGGGGTTTGTACTTTGAAAATCTAGCTTGGTCTCTTCTACACATATGATATCCTAAATGAGCATGAGTTACTTAAGTATGTTTTACTTATGCATAGATCATACATGTCATATTGCAATATTATGTCTATTGCCTATTGTTATGCATTTTGATTATGATGCCTATCTCTTGTTGCATTGCATCCTACATACTTAGTACATTAAAACGTACTAGCGCATACTCTTGTCTATATGATATCACCATGTAGGAACCAATGCCCAAGTTGATTATCCTCCTCCTCTATGTGGCTAGTTCGATACTACTCAAGCTAGTTAGTGAGTCCTCCACTTGGGGGCCTTAATCTATTTTGTTTTTATTATGTATTGATGCATTCTCCTTTACGTTCTATTTTGACTATGCAGGTGAGCCTGGTTGCTTTGTCTTGGCCCCCACTCTATCTATGTATTAGAGGTGTTTGTTGACATATTATGTATCTATGGTATGAACTTGACTCTTTGTCTATTATGTATGAAGTTATGCAAGCTTTCCCCTTAGACCCTTTGCCCTATTCTTATTCTTTTATGTCTCTTATATGTTTCTGCGACCAATGATGTGTAATGATAGGTTAGGAGGCTTATTTGATGTTCTTTCAGGTTCCCCATTCATCGTGTCACGTGTAGGTCGGCTTGGGTCGTGACAAACTTGGTACTAGAGCACTAGGTTGATAGATCCTCAGAGTCCAACACACCATGTCGATTAGAGTCCTATTCATGGTTGTGAAGCACGCCATGACTATGTGTAGGAGGCTATGATACGTTTTAGGAAATGTTTCCTTTTTTATGTTCTAAGCCGTGCTATAGAGTTGTAGTGAGGTTCTCCCCCTAACGATTATTCTTTGTTGTGCTAGATCATGCCAAACACTCGAGGAAGAAGGGCCCAAACTCCCGAGGAGTAACCTACCAATAGTGAGCTTCGGGATGCTCTCACTATACTTGCCCAAGTTATGGGCAACCAAGTAAATCAAGTGGTCCAAGCCCCTCATGCTACCACCCCGGGAGCTAGGGTAAGGGACTTCATGCAGATGGTGTTCGATGGCTCAAAGGTGGATGAAGATCTACAAGAGTTCATTGATGAGGTCTAAAAGATCTTGAATATCATGGGTGTTGGGCGGAATAAAAAAGTGGTGTTGGCAGTGTATCAACTCAAAGGGTAGTCTAAATATGGTATGATCAATGGAAGAGTGAGAAGGGAATTGGTAATGTGGTGCATTGGGAGGAGTTCAAATCGGCTTTCCTTAATTGATTTTTCCTCTTGAGCTTAGGGATGCTAAGTTGGTGGAGTTTATGAACTTGAAAAAAGGTGCTATGAGTGTGAGGGAGTATGCCACCAAGTTTAATCAACTTTAAAAGTATACTCCTCATTTGGTGGCCGATCTTAAATCTAGGATGAATAAATTTGTGATGGGTGTCTCCGACTTGGTGAGTTAAGAATGTTGGTCGGCCTTGCTAATTAGTGACATGGACTTGACTCGGTTGATGACATATGTCGAGCAAATGAAGGAGGAAAAGTTGAGGAAGAGAAGGGGGCATGAGGCCAAGAGGGCCCGTTTTGTGGGTAAGTTCCAAAGGGGTGGTCGGTTCCATCAAGGCCAAGGGTCTTCTCATGCTACAAATAGGGGGTTGCCAATGACTTCCCTAGGCCTCTAGGTGTTGGTGGTGTGGCTCCCATTGATGTGTGTCCTATATGTGGGAAGAGTCATAGTGGCTTGTGTTTGAAGGGTTCATGCATGCATTGATTGTGGGGAGCTTGGTCACAAAACGATGGATTGTCCAAGAAACTGTGGCAAGGGTCGGGTGAAAATGCGGTACCATTGGGTAGAGGTGGTCCTCAAGGTGGTGCCCCAAGACACAATCGGTTTTATACTCTACATGGGAGGCAAGGGGTTTGTGAGGTTCCCGATGTTGCTATCGATATGTTGAAAATCATTGACTTTGATGTATATGCCTTGATTGGTCTGGGTGCCACTCTTTCCTTTGTTACCCCTTTTGTTGCTAAAAGTTCCATGTTGACCCCGATTTGTTGCATGAGTCATATGAAGTGTCTACTCCTATTGGTGCCTCTATTGTTGCTAGGAAAGTTTATAAAAGTTGCCTTATTTGCATTTTGCATAAGTTGATGCCTTGTGATCTTGTTGAATTAGATATGGTAGATTTTGATGTCATTCTTGGGATAGATTGGTTGTATGCCTACTATGCTTCTATTGATTGTAGAACCCATAGGATCAAGTTTCAATTCCCAAATGAACCTGTCCTTGAGTGGGAAAGTCAAGATATAGTGGTCAAGGGTAGATTCATTTCATGCATTAAAGCCACTAAGTTGATCTCTAAGGGAATTTGTAGCATCTTGTGAGGGTTAGAGATGTGGAGTCCAAAGTCTTTTCCAAAGAATCGGTTCCGATTGTAAATGAGTTTCTTGATGTCTTCCCAAATGACCTTCCCGGTGTCCCTCCCGAAAGGGAGATAGGATTTTGGCGTAGACCTCCTTCCCGATACTGAACCTATCTTTATTCTCCCTTCCCGATAGTCAAGTTTTTATATCCAAAGAATACGTTTTTTTTAATGTTATAATAAAAAATAACAAAAAACTATTTAAATTTGATTAGATAAAAAATTAAAAGAAAGCTAAATCAATTTCAGTAAATCGCCTTGATCCTTAAAAGATTAATTATTTTGTCTAAATAAAATACAAGTATGTGTAGATTTTCTTTAAAAAAAATTCAAAATATATATTGTTGTTTCTTTAGATTTTTTCAAGAGAGTTTTTTTAAAAGATATTTTCCCATAATTTATTAAATCCAAAATAATACACTTCGGCCCTAAATTTTTATTTTTAAAAAAGCTACTAAAACTACTAGTTTGTTTTTTTAAGTCAATTTTTGTACATGTTTTATCCAAATCAAAATAATATCTTTCTTTATAACCACAAACAAACTTTAAAAAAATAAAAACAATTATAATTTTATTTTTTGTAAAAAAAGAATTGAGGACAGGGGTTTAATTTATTCCACTAAAAAATGAAACATAATAAATATTTTTTAAAAAAAAAAGAAAAAAAAAGTTGTTACTTTCAAGGGTATAAGTGAGCTAAAAAGGGTGAATGACGGGCAATTCTGGATCCAAAGTTAGATGACAGAGGCATTTTAGGTCCAATAGGTAGATAAGTGACAGTTTCGTACCATTTCCAATAATTTGAGGGCATTTTAGGTCATTTTTCGACTTAAAACTTATGTACACTCGATCATTTTAAACTTTAGACTTGAATATATCCCTCCAATGTGAACTTAAATACTTTTAAGTAGGAGTGACTCGATAGTGTTAGGAAAAAGGCAAGCGCCTTAGGCCCCCAAATTTGAGGGACCTCAATTTTTATTTTAGTAATAATAGATTATAGATTCTTTTTAGAAAAAATACTAAGTAAATATTATTTACAGTAAAGATTATTTATTTCATATAAAAAGAAGAATTATTATAATAAGTTTGACATATCTGGAGTATGTTTATATGATCAATTGAAAAGAATTATCGAAAGAAATCAATTAGAACTTTTTCTTAAACAATTTTGCATCTCAATGAGATAGAAAAATAAAATTTGTAAAAGAATATATTAATTTTTTTTAAGTTTAAGGCCATCTGATTTTTGCTTGAGTGACCCCTACGTTTAAGATAATGTTCATTTGATTAAGCCGCACTGTAATATACATGAGTTTACCCCAAGCTTCTTTATCGTTGTCCAGAAAGTTAAGTGTATTGCATGTAATACCAAGCCATATCAAGTTCCGTATGCATAGAACTAGTACACGTAAAATATTGGAGGCTACATTTGACTTCAAGAAAGTTGTAAAAGATGATCTTCTAAGGACTTAGATAAAACGCCTAAAATAATCATAAGAAAAGTAAAATTACTTGAAGGATATGCTTAAAGAAATCCAGCATAAGAATGACATTTGGAAAAGGAAATTGGACCAGGAGAAAAAAAATCGTTGACGTTTTTGTGTGGCTTTTGATTTTGAAATGTTTTATAGTTGATTAGCTATTCCGTTGTTATCAGCAAGGAGAGATTCCATTCACGAGAATATTTCTAAGAAATCCGCAAGAAGCTAATCAACAACAACAATAACAATATTATCCCAATGCCTCAAAGGCTCTAGCCCATTGCGGGATAAGGGGGGTCGGATGTACGCAGCCTGACTCCTATGTTTAAAAACATAGCGCGACTGTTTCCGGATAACCCATTATGAGCGTCGAAAGTTGCATTGACTAACTGCTACTTCACAATTGAAAGAAGCGCAGACAGTTTAAAGAGCCATTTTACTTTATTCCATCATACCCCAAAGCCAAAAAATAGTGAATCTCTGGCTCTATCTGAGATTGATGAAAAGCGCAAGAAGCTAATCAAAATTATTGAAAAAGAATATTATTTAATCAAAAGCTAAAGAAAAGAATTCACATGAATAAATAAAAAAGCTAATCAGAAAATATAATTGTTTTGAGCGAATTCCTGAAATTATTCAGTTTTTATTTTATATTTGGAGAAAATGGATCGTTAAGAGCGTAAGAGACAATTAGCCCCTTTTGGGTCGAAATGTCGACTTTGAACATGATTTGTCTATACATTCCAACAAATTTGGTATGGTTTCTTTCATGTCACTTTGCCAAGACCATCTTTGGTAACTGGAAAGTGACTGGTTGCTTCAATTCAGCTTGGGGTGTTAGTTCAAAGGAGTAATGACTATTGCCAATTGGCTGTCTTTATCTCAGAATTCGCAAAGTGGGAAGAAGGAATCGAAAGCAGGTCACGTACCAATCAGCCTTTATCTTCGACCTGCTGAACTCTAACTACTATAGAAGGGCTGTCAATAACCAGTCTCAGATGTGAGGCCAAATGTAGTTAAAGAAACGGCAGTCCTGATGGTCGGAGTCCAGAAGAGGGCCAGATCACATTAGGTCTATAATATGCGTCCTTTGCATTTAATCTAGAGGTTGTTCCTATTATTTGAATCCATGACCACTTGATCACAGAACTACAATTCTTACTATTGCGCTAAAGTTCCATTTCAAATATAGTATAGATCAAATTTCTCAATGGTAAGTCAGTAAGCATGGATTTGTCTTGAGGACTATAGTTTCTAACCTAGAGCCCCATGTCTACTGAAGCAAAGGAATGGCATTGCAAGTTACGTAGATTAGTATTATAAGTTTGTGTGGGCAATTCATTTTTCAAAATTGCGCATGCACCAGATATCATAGAATTAAGTCGATCACCACATTTGGATGTGTATCAGATCTTATCTACATGCTCCTTTACTCAGATATTTAAATCAACAGTATGGAGCTTATCATTAATCCTTCTTCTGCCTCAAATGACGAGTGTGATACAATCATACTACCAATTAAACTACTTGATAGACTCCCAAGTGGTAATAATGTAGCTTTACCAGGTAAAACATAATTTATGAAAAGGATAGTGTACCATTTCACACAACACCAGTTGCAGTAAGTGAATAAACTAGCAAAAATGTAACAAAACGTACATTTCATTGCTCAATGAAACCATAAAAGGTACATGACATGTCATATGATATTCATAACTATAATATTTACAGAAAGAGGACTATTAAATGTGTATTGCTTCAAAGTCGAAGGCACTTAGCTCCTGTTAAATGAACTGAAATCACTTCGTGCATTCATACAAGTAGATGCCCCAAACTACAACATAAGCAAATGCCCATCAACGTGCATAACATGGGCCGATTTAAAGCTCATAGTTAGCCAGCAACTGGCATTCATCTGCAGAAGCAAGACTAGCTTGATCAAACAACTCAGGGTGAGTTAGCTCAATAAGATTCTCTTTTCCACTCTTTTCAGCATGAGTTAATCCACCTTTTTTGTTTTTCCTGACAATGATGATAAAATCATTCAATACAGATGCATATATAATGACAACTCTGGTATACGCTTCATATTAGTCTGATGCAAAACACATAAAGAAAGTGGAAGAAACCAAAAAAACAGCTGATTTATACCATTCTCGCCTTGCACTTTATGAAAACAAAAAACCAGCCAATGAAACTTAGCTTAACACATTTGTTGGTTGAATACGGTATAGACACAAACTTTGTTCCACCTTGTGGTAATGGATATTCTTGCAACCAATGTACAATATCGGATAAAAATCATCATGGACTGGGAGGTTGCAACATAGAATAATGGTTATATACATTTCCAGCAATCCTTTTAGTAATTGAATCAATAGTATTCTATGATGAAAAAAGAGATAAATTTGACATGATAGCTTCTCAGCATATTTACATGATCTCATGAGGATATAAACACTGGTATGATTATGTACACAAATGCACCCCAATAAAAAGCATTATATGAACAAGCTTAAAATGCAAGTTCAGCTTCCTAAGTTCCGCACTAGAAGTTAGGAGATGTGCTGACCGGTGCCCTTCATTTAAGGACCTAAAAATAAAAGAAAGGAAGACAAGGGGCCACATTTTGTCGAAAATGACCAGCTTTCTGATAAATAACCCACATTAATCGTGTCTTTAGAATTTTCCAAGAATTGCCCAAAAATGCATCTCTGATATTTTTAAAATTCCTAGGGCCAAAGATACAGTTTGAAACTCTATGATAAAGGGCCTGCTCCTCTCCTTCAAGTTCCAACTCATCTCAGATTAATACAGTATATTTTCAAAAATAAGTCAAGAAATTCCCTAAGATTTGTATATTGGTAAACATCCTAATGACAACTTCCATATCCTAGGTTCTGCAAAAAAGGTATGCAAGAGATTTCTGCAACACACTTAGATCAGGCAACTAAATCAAATGCTTGGTGAGAACAACAAAACCCACTGAACCAAACAGTATCCATCAATGTATGTGTGTGTAGAGAGAGATCAAATAAACTTCAGTGTATGTGTGTGTAGAGAGAGATCAAATAAACTCAAATAAACTAAATCTCTGAATGGACGATAGACATGAAGAGCTCATACTCAAAATAACACATGAAATTGTAACCAGTAAAAAATTCTTCAATTTTTCTAGCACTAATCCTACAAATTTACTCAAAACCAGATATATAGGATAAGAGACTACCTCAGTCACCAATCCAAGTAACACCTTGACCACTTCAAGTGTGTTCAGAACGAGTTCATCTCCAAACAATAAGTCCTCCTCTTAACCAACATCCTTGCAGCCGTCCCATATGGCTCCTCAAATGCTGCTGCCACCCAATTCCCATCTGGCACAACCACCTCTTTCTTAGGTTGCTCACTAGGCCTAATTGCTACCAGTGTCGCCCCTTTGAGCACTGTCCCATCCGGCAACTCTAAATGTGGTGCATACCACAACCTCATGTTCAGTGCTGGAACCATGGTCCTTTTCGAGGCCGATGAAGCTGAAAGAGGCTTCACTCTCAACTCCTCCAGCTGCTCCCTGTTCATACACAATACTCCTTGCCCATCAACATCCGTCAAAACCAAAGTCTCAAGTTTCTTATGCTCTGCTATAATCGGCTGCAGCAGATAATGCCTTGCAGAAGCCGCTATCAAAGAACTAATCGTCCACACGACACGCAACTTCAAACCCCCATTAGTGTAAAACGACTCAGGGATGCTCCCATTATCCGTTTCTCCATTACCATCACCCAAACCGTTACTGTTACTTCCATTTCCACAGTGGTCCTCCACTAGTTCGGTTCTGTCACCAATACTTGCCGGTTGAATCACCGATGAGGCCCCAAGAATAACGCAATTATCAAGAGTAGAACCAAAATCAGCTCTCCACTTCAGCAAAGCACCTTCATCAATACCCAATTCACCACTAGGCAATTCAATCCTGAGCAACTTAATTTCATCAAAATTCTTCAAAACCTGAGTAGGGGAATGATGGGTAACAGAATTTTGCTCAAAATCATGATCAACAAGAGACGAGGAAGCAGTGCATCGCCTAGAAGAAATGGAGATGAACTGGGTAAGGGATTGAAAGGGTTTAACAAGACCAAGGAATACAAGTCGAAAAAGGGAAGAAATCGGGTGTCGTGACTTATCCGAAGACCCACCAGAAGATGAAGACGAAGATGAATCATCATCATCAGAGATAACACAATCAACACGAACAACAACGTTGTCAACTTGAGGAACAAGAGAATGGAACCTCCTACAAACTCCACAACACCTTCCTAGAGTTTTAACATCTCCGATCTTGTTGAAAATCAAGAGAATAACTGGATCAGGTAGCTGGTCGAAGTGGTCAACGGGTTCTGGGTAGATCGTTGACCTCAGATCTGACTTGGATGAACCCATATTCAAGTTTTAGCCAAAGACTTATCCAAGTTTTGTGAGAGGAGGAGGAAGAAGAAGATGAAAAAGAGATTAGAGAGAAAACACAGTTTTCCTGTGTTGCAGAGAGAGTGAAATGAGAGATGGGAAGAGATTAGACAAGAAACAAGGATACCATGGGAGTTTAGGGATAAAGTTGTATATGTGCCGCTCTTTTTCTTTCAATATAATATTAACTAGTTTTATGCTAGCATTTTGTAAATAATAACTTATACATAAATTATAATTATAATACAAGGATAATAATAAAGAAATTAAATAGTGATAAAATTATTTAATATTACAGTCCTAAATATGTCACATATAGATAATACAACAACAACAACAACATACCCAGTATAATCCCACAAGTGGGGTCTGGGGAGGATAGAATGTACGCAGACCTTACC
>JAOTQR010000100.1:5506024-5517208 GCA_025774065.1 Solanum ossicruentum | reverse complement strand
GTTTAAAGAGCCATTTTGCTTTATTCCATCATACTCCAAGGCCAAAAAATAGTCAATCTTTGGCTCCATCCGAGATTTATTTAAAACATAAAATAAAATAAAATAAAATAATAATATAATAAAATAATTTTTAAAAAAACAGCATCGTGCAAGTCAAATGAACTCAAGAAATTTGGAATCCATAACATGCTCTTTCCAAAGCAACAAACTCTATCTGAAATCAACTGCAAGTCAAATAAATTAACAATGAGTTACGAGAAATTCTCATATAGCAATTTGAACCTTCCATGCTCTCCAGCCTGAATGCAAAGCATAACATCTTTATCCGCAAGCACAGCGCTCACAGGCAAGACTCCACCACCTAATGCTTTTCCCAATATCTGCACAGCACATTTTCAAAATTTAGGAGCATGACCACAAAGAGTCAAGCTAGTAGCATATGTTAAAACAAATTTAATTGTCTTCTTATAAGAACTGGTAAGAATCCTTACAACAACATCTGGACGAACTTCTTCCCAATCACAGGCCAGCAATCGACCAGAGCGTGCCAAGCCACTTTGTATTTCATCAGCAATCATCAAAATATTGTACTTTGAGCAAAGATCTCTAACAGCCTTCAGGTAACCTTCTGGCGGAATTATAACCTGGAGAGGAAGGCAAATATTGTGTGGTAAAATAATACACAGAGACACTTTTTCCATCTGGACAAGCGAGACATTAAACATACAGTGACAAGACCTTATTATCTTCTTGCATACACTGCCCTTTTCATGTGGTATAAGCAAAACATGAAAAAATAAAGGGCATGGAATAACTGAAAATACTAACAAGGATTTCACGCTGAGATCAGGTAGCTCACACTCCAACAAATATTTGTAAATTTCTTGTTATAACATATTAGATATGATCATAGACACACTATATTTCAAAATGGTCACTTCAGTTGAAGAATACACATACCCCAGCCTCTCCTTGAATTGGTTCAAACAAAAAGCCAGCTATCTGATCTCCTTTTTCTGAAAACCATAAAATAGTGAAAAATAATGAGCTTCAACTACTATGTCAGCAATTCGGAAGAATGTATGTGACCAACATTACTTTGCCAAGATAGATCCATCACCTTTACGTACCTTTAAATAATTTTTCAAGGGCAACAGGATCTCCAAAATCGACTTTAAGTTGCCCAGGTAATAGGGGCCAAAAACCACGAGTAGCTTCATTGTCACAACTCATGGAGATTGCAGCCAATGTACGACCATGGAAGCAGCCACAGCATGAGACAATGAGAGCCTGCAAATGACAAATTTAAATAATATTTCAGAAAAGTTTAGACAGACATCCGGGTCAATCTTAGTAAAGAGGACATGGCTTTCCTGGTGTCGTTAGGAAACTTTGAGGTGGATTTCAATTATGTATGACTGCAAACTTAGAATTGACTTGAATTTCAAAGTAGCAGTACACCACAAAACGGAATGCAGCAGGTTCAGGATTCAACTTCACATAACATTTACATAAGAAGCAAAAACTTCTCTAAGACTTTGGATAACTTAATTGGGTAAAGGAAATTGTGTTTCATATACATATTCTTAGAGATCTATCTCTGACTTAATTTGTTACCCATGTAACTAGGGAAACTGCTAAAGTTGAACTTCCTGACAAAAGCTGAATGCATGAAGTAGAAAGGTATATTTTCTTTACCTCATTTTTCGGTATTCTTTTCTTCATGTAACCCCATTTCCTTGCCAGCTTAAGAGCTGTTTCTACCCCTTCTGCACCAGTGTTCATAGGCAGCACCATATCATATCCAAACATGCTAGTTATACATTCTGCAAATACTGGAAACTTGTCATTATGGAAGGCGCGAGAACTAAGAGTGAGCATTTGAGCCTGTTCTGCTAATACTTTCATGATCTTTGGATGACAGTGTCCCTGAAAATAAAAGTGAACTTTAATTCAGTATGAAAATCATACATGGTACTTCTCTATTATAATCTATGTGACCTGAAAACATTTAATACACTTATCAAAATATAATCCACCGCTTCTGCAATATTTCACAAATTTAAATCCATTTATTAATTGAAAACTAAACCATCGTGTATATAGTGAATACCTATCAAACGAACATTTTGATACTATATCAAGGAGTAACAAATAGTAGATCAAGTCAAATTGCATTTTCAACCTCATTGCTTAGATGAAAGTGCAGTGGAAATGAGCATCACTAAAGGTATCTTTCTTAATGATCTAAAGAGGATGATCACTTCATTACTTCTGTAACATGAGCGCAAGAAAGTAGGAAACAACTGTAAACCTACTTTTCCATCGTTATACATTGCAGATATAGAATATGTCCATGAAGCATTTGAAATGAAAAGATTGATGCTTAGAGATGTCCATCAATGCTTACCATGTGGAGGGTTCGTGGAGACGCAAAGGTTTTCAGGAAAATGTCGAACAATGGCCTCATTTGCACTATGGAAAGGTAGAAACAGATATACTGAAGGTGTCTTGAAGGACAAGCTATAGGGTAAATCATAGTTCTTTATGCATTTAATTTTATGGTGCATACTGAGAATATGAATGCAAGACACGCGTATCAAATTCTAAAAGTTCTAAGACTTGATTTTTGAAACCTTACCTTTAGCACCCTATTTGTGTGGTTACAACTATATGACAAAGGTATTAGTTGACGACAAATGAACCTGATAAAGTGAATAAATGTTATCAACTACTTTACCAGTTCTTTTAGCAAGGCAAGTTGACTGCTTTATCTCTGTGCCAGGACAAAAATGTCAAATTTATTAGGTGGAGTAAATCATTGGTATATGAACCTAACAAAGTGTATGTCATCTTCCAATGATGACTATTAATTTTTATTTATTTTTTTAGAATGGTCACTTTACTTCTATATATCCACAGGTATACTACAACAAAATGTAGTCCCCATCACAAAATTTATCACTTTACAAAAACCTAATAATACTAGTTATAACCAGTCGATTGCATTAAAAGTCTCTTCTGTGCCATCTATAACTACTTGTTTACACCAAAAATAATTAACGCCTAAGCAGTCTTTCTTGATCTTGTATAAGTTGCTCTTTTTGCCTTCGAACACCTCGGGTTCCTCTTTTCCCAAACAATCCACCATATACAAGCAGGGACCAGGTTCCATCTCTGCTCCTCCTTCACTGCATTTCCATCTCTATTCCAGCGTCTTACAAATTCTTTAATTCTCCATGGTTTCACGCACTTGATCTTCCTCTTGTGAATGAACATCTGCCACAGTTGGTCTGTCCATTTGCGGTGCAAAAAGAGATAATTGGAACTCTCTACCTGTTCTTCACATAAGTTGCATCTAGGGCAGAGGTTGAATTTCCTCTTGTTTAGGTTTTCATGAGTGAGAACTGTTTCCTTACCAATAACCAGGTAAGAAAATTAACCTTGCAAGGCACTTTGATCTTCTGGATCATTCTCCGTGGCCTCCCTATCTCTTGTGTTTGATCCTATCAAGTCTTTGTAAGCTGATCTGATAGTAAAAATACCTTTGCTATCCACATCCCACAACAAGTTGTCTTTCTCTGCAGTAAGAGTGAAGCTCTAAGGGACTGAATTCTGAAAATCTACTACCATGGTCATTTCCCTGTCACTGAGGTTTCTTCTGAGATGTAGATTCCAACCTTGTCCTGTCCATAAATCAGCCCAGTGGCATCCTAAAGTTGGCATAAGTTGTATAGCTCAGGAAATAACTGCAAAGGCTATTGACCACACCATATATCCTACCAGAAAGATACCGTCTCTCCATTTCCAACCTTACAACTAGATCTATTTGCAACAAGTTGCCATAGGTTCCTACTGGATGTCCGTACAGTACAATTATAAGGAGTGGTCACCGCTTCTGTCGTCCATCTATCTTGCATGCTATATTTTGCGCTGACCACCTCTTTCCATAAATCTTCTTCTGGGACGCAAACTTCCATAACCATTTCAACGTCAAACTAAACTGATATTTACACCCCATCTTCTTTTGTTTTGAAGCAACTGTTCCAACTTTACTAGGTGACATTTCTTCTTGACTTCACTTCTTTTCCATAAAAATTTTGCTCCAGATTGCATCTAATCTTTCAGTCACACTAGCTGGGATAGAGAAGACTGACATCATATACGAAGGAAGAGAGTACAACACAACAAACAACAACATACACAGTAGAATTCCCCAAGTGGAGTCTGGGGAGGGTAGAATGTACGCAGACCTTACACACTATTCACCAAATTGACCTGCCACCTAAGGATAGGTATTGACTTTTCCAGCTTGCCAGCCTTTTTTCACTTTTCCCCACCACACCACTCCACATACCCTATGATTTACTCTTAGCTCCTAAAGGCATACCCAGGTAGGTTGTTGGGAGTTCATCCACATTCCCCCCTAGCTCTTCAGCCAAGTTCTCAACCTTTGGAACTCTGTTAACAAGATAAATGAAGCTTTTTCCTAGTTTATATGCAAACCAAAAACAGCTTCAAAAATGTTGAAAATAACTCTGAGAATCAGCATTTGGTCCCCTGTAACTCCACAAAACACTACAGTGTCATCTGCATATTGCAGATGTGTTATCTCTGAGGTGTTTCCTTGCTCTATCTCCCGCTTGGAATCCTCTGACCAACCTCTTCTGCTTGCTGTTTGTATAAGCTTGCTCAGTCCCTCCATGGCTAGGATAAAGAGGAAAGGAGACAGTGGATCCCCCTGACTCAAACCCCCTGTAGGAAGAGAAAAAGCCAAACGGACTTCTATTTTATCATTACTGAGAATTTATTGGCTAACACAATTTCTGATCCACCTGATCCACTTAGCATCAAAACCATCCTCTGTAGCATGTTAATTAAGAAGTCCCAATTCACATGATCATATGCTTTTTGAATATCCAGTTTGCATAGAATCCCAGCTTGTTTTTCTTTCTATCTTGATTCTACACTCATTTGCAACTAGCACAGCATTCATGATCAAGCCTGTTCTTGATGAAAACCATTTGTTGCCTATCTACCAGCTTATGCATCTCTTTTCAGACTTTCTACTAAGGCCTTAGCAGTGATTTTGCATACTTGCCCCACTAGACTTATAGGTCCAAAATCATTTAACTCTAGTGCTCTTGCCTTTTTAGGGATTAATGTCACAAAAGTGGCATTTATGCTTCTCCCAAAAGTCCCTCCTCAAAGATGGGATTGCTGCCACTACCTCCTCACTGATGATGTTCCAGGCTTCCAGCAGTGGCTGAAAAGACATGGTGAAACCATCAGGCCCCGGAGCCTGTCCCCAGCATAAGCTTTGATACTATCTATGATTTCCTGCTCTTCAAAGGGGGCCATCAACATAATATTATCTTCTTCATTGATCGTTGGACATTCTCTAATACCGAGGTCAGGCCTCCAACCTTCAATTTCTGAGTATTAAGTTCTCATAGTATTCAGTTATCACTCTTTCAGCTCTGCTGATTCAGTCACTAACAACTCATTGACTTTTAACTTGTCAATTATGTTAACTCTTCTTTGTGCATTTGTTGCTTTATGGAAGAAAGCAGTGTTTCTATCCCCTTCTTTGACCATGTTGCCCAGGATCTTTGCCTCCAAGTTGTTTCCTCCTGATTAGTAATACTTTCAAGATTCTTTTCCTACGCTACTAATCACCCCTTCCTAGATTCTTTTGTCCCACATTCTGACTATCCCTCCCTTGTCCCACTTGCCTCCAGTTGTACATGATTAGCCCATCCACTACCCCAAAATTCTTTAGCATAGTTGGTAATAACTCCTTCCAGTTTGGTCTCCTGGAGACAAACTATATCAGCTTTCTAGATTCTCAACATGTTACTAATCATACTTCTTTTCATCCTACAGCTCAGCCCCCTTACGTTCCATGATAATATTATGCTCATAGCCAGATACCCCCTTCACTTCAAGTACCATTACTCATGAATTTTGTGCCCAAAATTGTAACCCCCTTCTTTTCCCATTACTCTGTTCACTTCGATTTCTCCTATTTCCTTGTTTATTATGCTCTATCTTCATCAACAACTCCTTTGCTTTATCTTCACACCCCTTAAAGTTTACTCCAAATTCCGAACTTACTCTGATTATATTCTGTTGTATCCAGTCTGAAATTTTAAAACCATAATTTAATTCTTGTTCTGAGAATTGAATTTGCAGTGGTATTGCTTCTTCTGGAGTTAAACTTTCATCCCTTCTGTTCGTTGTTTTGCAGACCATAATTTCTCTCCTCCCCCCACACTTAAAATTTTTCAGTCAATATCTCCATTGAAATCCCCATCTGTGGTTCTCATATTTGTTTTCCTTCCATTGTTCTAAGTTTGCTTGAGATGTTCGCACCAAAGAGTTTGCTGAAATTTTGATATTTACAATGTCAAAATTTTGGACTGCCTCAATTAATGCATTTCCTTCCCATGCTATTGGATCTACAAAAAGGCTCAATTTCTCTTTCTCGCCCATGCCCTTTCTATCTTCTAAGTTGCTTGGACTCTTCATTTTGGTGCTGTAACTGTGTCGACACGATGTGGGTGTAGGTATGGGTCTGGGATCCATACTCGATCTAGTCAATTGGTTTAGAATACTCTGACCAAATTCGAGGGAGAAATTTTGGACGGATTCAATGATTTATGAAATCAAAACTAATACTAAGGTTCAATTGAAGAAATGGAATACCTTGTATATATAAATATTTCTATTGTCACCACCTTTCCTTTCATCTTCTTCCATGATTCTCCTCTTGATCAATATTTTTCTCCTCAAGTTTTCTACACAATATCTCATAATTTAGGTTTAATAACTCTATTTGCAGATATTTGAATTATTGTTAGCCAACTCCCTGCACCCGTATCCATACATGGATGCATATCCCCGAATCTTAAAATTTTGATCATAGAGGATCCGATGTCTAGATTTGCACCTGTATCGGACACCCACATCCAAATCTGAGAAACTTAGTCTATCTTTACTTTTATTAGTAGCTTCTTTTAGGTTTGGCCCCACTTTTGCACATGCTCCTACACATGATGTACCCACGTGCCCCACCACCTCTTTCGCTGACAAGGTTTTTAAAATCCGATGTCCAGCCTGTCTTTGGTTATTATCCATTGGATATTTGCCTCTTTCTTCTCTCTTCTTCTCCAAGATTTTCACATGCAGTGGGGCTTCACACCACACCGGAATGGTGTATGTGAGGCCGTCACTAGTCACCTCTACCTCTTTGGGGACAGCTCTACAGTCTCCTCTCACCTTGAATCTGGCTCAAATGGTTTTCCAGAGAGGTTTCCTCTTTCGTCTCGATGTATCCTCCACAGAGATCTCAGATTTCCTAGAAGACCTTTGTGAATCACAGATTCATTGTTAAACGTAGCAATTTGATCCAGACCCAATCTCTTCTGATTTCCATCGGCCAGCACCCAGTGGTTGGTTTCCATCAATCAATGTCTAACTTCATCTTTTTCCAAATCCAACATCCTGTTAGAATATGCTCTGCTGCTATCCTTGTCAAGAATTCAAACAAGAATAACCCATCATTCATCGCAAAAACCTCGACTTCTGCTGATTTCCATGCATTGCAGGCCCATCTCCTCACGTCATTCAAACTGGGAACTTCTCGTCCTGGGCTTTGGGATTTTCCGACAACGCATCTGCTTAAAATATCGCTCCCTTTTTGTGGCTTCTCGATGATTTCGATGTTGTTTGTTGAGTTCTATATCTTTGCAGACCCCACTGGCTCCGTTATGCATTTGCAATGATTGTAAGCTGCTTTGTACGATTTCCCCTGTTGTACTTTATCCATTCTATGAGTCCCCTGTATTCTGGCAGGTTTGTAAGTGAACCCAGCTTACTAGTGTGCTGTATTCAGGTACGTCTTTGACTATTAAGTCATGTGCTCAAACCTCCCTCACCAAGCAAAGCGGGAAGTGCCTGAATCGAAGGGCTCTTCTTTCTTTGATCCAATTTGAGTACCTTTGCAAGGTAGACCTCAACACAGCATGTGATAGAGTTCAGTAATTCCACATGTAAACCAATGGTAAGAGCATGATGAGCCAGTACCAAAAAATGATGCTTTACCACTTGGCTACACCCCAAGCGCCTATTTTGGACAGAAAGTCAGACGTGAAAGTTTCCTTTCATCCAGGTCAAGTAGGTTTGGGATCCTTCGTCTCTTCAAATGGAACGGAAAGAGATAGACTAAGGCCAATTCCCGAAATGCCTTTATGGATATTCCTCTAATACTAATCTAATATAATAGTCTATTATATCTAATATAATAGAAAACTTTTGTCTTTTCTGTATACTTTCCCATCTAAGTTGAGATATATATGTATTTACTGTTCTTCTGTGGATCCCTCTCGTTACTTGTTATGCAATCCTTTATCTTTGGATACATGAACCAAGAGCCCTGAACTGCATTCCTACACTATTGTGAGTACATAAAATGTGCATCCTGGTTGGTATATGAACCAGACAAAGCGGATAATGGACCAAAAGCCCCTGAACTGCACGTCCTGTACTTCGTGACTATATAAAATGTACATCCTGGTTGGTAATATGACCTAATAAAGCAGATAAATGAAACCAACAGCCCAAAACTGCAAGTCTTACGCAGTTGTTAGTATATAAAATGTACATCCTGGTGACATAGCATTGGAAGAATGGCCACAACACCTCCCTTCAACTTTTCGAATGAATCACAGGATCTACAGGAGTTGGCAAGTACATGCTAGAAGCCCGATAAAGAATAGTACAAAAATGAACCAATATAAAAAAAATAGTACAAGGATGATTCTACCTATTTTTAGGAAATACTCAATAACAAATACCAAGGTGTTCCAATAATTGTTCTTCTCTCTTTTTACCTGATTAACAGCAGAATAAGCTGAGAGGAAATCAAGATATTTTTTCCCTTCTGGATCCCAGACAGACGAACCCTTAGCTTTAGAAAAAACGATAGGAATCGGATGGTAACTGCAAATCAGTCAGAAGAATCAGTATTTCCACTATACCACCCACATAACTTTTATTTTGTTCATTAAATAACAAAGAATTAATATGCTTGAGCTGTCACATTAGTAAACAGTCACAAGAAAGAATATTTTTTTCAAATATTAGCTTCAAAATTTGTGCTACTTCCAATTATACCTTACTGCTAAGTTAAAGTGCAACTCCTAAGATTCTTTTTTTTTCTTGTTTAAGATGAGTGCACTGAATTTAGTGAAAAGAGAATCTGCAATTAGAATCAAAACTTCGATGATGGGGAGTTGTGGTAAAGTAGAATTAAACAAAGAAAGTTGATTATACTGGACTAAAAAGAAATAAAGGAGGCACAAAATTGAGGAGACTGTTTTAGGCCATAAAGTGCTTATCATAATCTGCATAGCTCCTGAGCAACAAAATTAGATGGTTGTTCCATGTATACCTCCTCTTCTAGATCCTCATGAAGAAAGACATTTTTAATGTCGAACTGATAGAGAGGCCAATGGTGAACAACAACCATAGGTAAATATTGATAGACTGAAGCAATCTTAGCCACGGACTAGCCAGACAGTCGATTTGACCGGCAGGCCAACCTTCACCGTATATCCAACGACAATCATCTGGAGTTGAAGGAATGAGCTCTCTCACGTTCCAGTAGGGTGTAAGGTAAACATCTCCACTATCATAGCTTGTTGCCAGCCTTGATCAGAAAGATCGTCACCTTAGGAATGGAACAGATGATAGAGGAACAAGCTCCCAAGCACCACTACAGTGTAAAGTAAACACCTCCTCAATCATAGCTTGATGAGAAAGAGTTCCAATTGTAGTCTTACGAATGAAAACAGGTGATAGTGATGATACAAAAGTAGAATGGGCTAGTGATAAATGATGATAGCTCAAACAAGTATAGATAGGTTGAGGGTTACAAGTAGAACAAATACCTTCTCAAATGGCAATGAAAAAACATTGTGCAGACAAGTCTGCAACAGGTAGGTAAGAACTCCTCATCTAGACCGGATAAGGAGCGTGGATGATGATGATAAGTCGATAGTGGAGGAGCTGGAGTTGAGGAAGATGGAGTTGTAGTGTGGAGTGAGACGGAGTTGTAGAAGGTGGGATGTTCAACAGAACAAACTGTAAAATATGTCTGACCTTCAAATAAACTAACATCACTTAACATAATTGGAGGTCAAGTGAGAACAATTGATATCGCTTTTGCTTCTTTGAATAGCTGACACACTTAAGAGCACAAGGAGTCAATCTATCATATCCTAGAGTGAGGAAAGGACAAAGCACATGCACCCCCAAAGACCCGTGGTGGAAGAGAAAACAAGGTTGATTGAGGAAACAAAATAGAGTGTCGAACCTACTTTTGAATAAAGCATGCGGTTAATCAGATAATAAGATGTGAGTACTAAATCCCAAAAAATGCAATGGAACATTTACTTCTATAATTACGTACATGCAGTCTCAACAATATACCTATTTGTCCTTTCTATGACCCCATTTTGTTGTGCAGCGTAAGGAGAAGATGCCCGATGAAGAAGAATACCATGGTAAGACATAAATTGTTGAATTTGAGATGATAAACATACAGATGCATTATCACTACGAAAAGTGCAATTATCTTGTATTTTCTGCTCAAAAAAGTTTGAAGTATGAAAAATAATTCAGAAAGATTTTTCATTAAGAAAATCCAAGTACACTTGCAGAAACCATCAATGAAACCAACATAATACTTAAAATCTAATGTGGAACTAACTCTACCATGACTCCAGATATCAAAAACTAAATGAAGAAGAGACTATGCACGGCTATTGAGACTACATGAAGAAGTAGTTTACGTGTGGTTCCCCAATTGACATAACTCAGTCTAATTTGGACAATTTTTACAAGCTCGGTGCCCATTTTTTGATGTTTGGATAAACTAGAGTATCTCAATTGTCTGTGGATCAAATCGAGAGAGCCAGATATCAAACAAATTGTAGTGGTGCTTGGAGAGTTGAGATAATAAAGCCTATCTGATTCACTTCCTTCGTCAATCATCCTTTCTGTACTAAGATCTTATATAGCAAAAGGCTTTAGCCAAACGACTTGTTGGGTTTTTGCCCTGAGTTTCTTACCATAATTGAAGTTTTCCTTTTGTGAAAAGGAAAACAGAAACTCTCCATA
>JAOTQR010000100.1:5470151-5505924 GCA_025774065.1 Solanum ossicruentum | reverse complement strand
TGCATGCAACCAATGGAGAAATATACAACAAAGTGGAGCCAGGGTCAATCAACGCATACATAGCCCGAGAGCAAACACATAATGTACCTGTAATCACATTGGGTGATGCTTCCTAGTCCTGTTGGCTGGATAGGGCATATATACGATTAACAGGACCGCTAGAACCTGAAGCTCTACCGCGACCTGCCGCTGCTGGAGTACCTCATCCCGCGGGGTTCATAGCCACTGAAGTAGAAGAAGAAGCCCCGCCTGCTCCAGAAGTCTGGGAGAATCCTTCTGCACCGGCCCTGTTAGGACAATTTCTCATCTGGTGGCCCTGACAACCACAAATAAAGTAGGCACCTGTTGAACGAAAGCACTCCCCCAGGTGACGTTTCCCGCACTGAAAATACTGGGGCATAGTGAAACCCTGCTGTCTGCCGGAACCCGGTCCTGCCCTCGACTGACTGGAGGTAGTTGGCCTCCTACCGGAAGTCTGCAAGGGTGTACTTCATGCTGGGCGAGGGGGAGGCCCACTCTGCTGCGGTCGAGACTATGCGCCCCGAAAATCTGATACCGAACTGGATAGTCTAGCCCTCTTGGATGGACCCCTATCATCTGCCCTATTCGCCTGGCGCCCACGACGACGATCCTCCATCCCCTGGGCATGAGCCTGAATACGAGTAATATCCATCCCAGGTTGGGCAGTCAATACCAGGCATCTATCCACATAATATGTATCCAGCCCAACAATATAACGATGCATGCGGTCTGTCATATACTGGCAACGTGTGTCGGCGCATATCGGGCCAAGGAGTCAAATTCCAGACTGTACTCCCTAACCGACCGGCCTCGCTGCCGCAGCATCAGAAACTTGTCTTCCCTGGCACATCTAATATCGGGAGGTAAGAAGTGAGCCAGGAAAGCTTCAGTAAACTCGCTCCAAATAGCAGGTCGGGCAGCTGCACCTCGGGACAGAACCCACGACTCATACCAGTTCGCCGCAACATCCTGCAATCGATATGATGCCAACTCCACAGACTCTACTTCAGAGGCCCCAATCACCTTCAAGGTCCGCTGCATTTGTCTTACAATCTCCTGTGGATCTTCGGAGAGTTTGGACCCAAAGAACTCTGGTGGTCCGCAAGCCAAAAAGTCACGGGCCCGTGAGCTATCTCGACGGGCTACCTGACTACTTCCAGCTTCTTGTCCGTGGGCCTGGCGGGCCACAATCTGTGTCAAAGCTGCACTGCCTTCCGCAGCTCCCCGATTTCTGTGCCTAGCTGGGGAGTCAGAGGTTCTGATGCCTGACCCTCTGGAGCTGGTGGAGTGACCGAGCCCGCTATCGGAAGTGCAATCTCTGGTTCAGGCTGGTCACGAGCTCGGGTAGTTCCCCGACCACGGTGGGCCCCACGTACTGCTGCAGGTCTTCCCCTACGGCCAACTGGTTTCTCCTTCGGCGGCATATCTGAAATACAAAATGAGGTTTGTCAGGGAGGGAATCATCCTAGTAACACCGCTCTAACGCACGATCTAATATCAGAAGGAAGGGTAACACCCTAAATGTCCGGTAGCCTCCTGTTTATAGATGTGGTGCACGACACACCGATAAACAAGACTCTACTAGACACGGTCTGTGGACACTCCGAGGACTAAGTGCTCTGATACCACTTCTGTCACGACCCAACTCAGCGGTCGTGATTAGTGCCGATTGGGCACCCAAACAATACCAAACTAGATGTACAATTATATTAACTACAGGACTTAGCAAAATTTCGGCAGAGTTTCCTCTATTTTATTGACAAGCCAACCCTGCAAACAGAAGTCCCAGCATACTACAAACATTCATATACACATATATATATATATATATATACATGTGCGGGCCGACAAGGTCACCGCTGCGGTAGAACCGCCCAACAAGAGTATCATACATACATAGTCAAGTCACAGGTAAGATCCCATACCCACATGTATCCACAGACCTCTATACAGACAGACAGAATCATAAGACAGGACAGGGCCCCGTCATACCCTCGAACATACAGGAATAATAAGTACAGAAAATAAAGAGACATGTAAATACCAACAAACGGCTCCGGAGGCAAGGGAGCACTTCAACGGTCGGTGGAGATCCTAGGAGGATGGCTCTCTAACCTGTGCGTCGGTACCTGCGGCATGAAACGCAGCCCCCGAAGGAAGGGGGTCAGTAAGAAATACGTACCAAGTATGTAAAGCAGAAAGTACCAAACGTAAATGAACGTAATAATCCAAATAAAAATATGAGTCAAACCTGTATGCAAACGTCAAAATAATTCTCTATTTAAAACATCAAAATAGTGCGTATTGGACAGGAACGATGGCGACCTCCAAACTTTCGCCATCCCACAGCCTAACACCAGAAGTTTCAAATCTCCGACAACTCCAACACAAGTCCCAATTGTAGCCCAAGTGAGCCGAGGCGACGGTGCCACGCACTCACGTCATAGGATAGGTGAACCAGGGCGACGGTGCCAAGTGTTCACGTATCGTATCATGTAAAGGTCATCATGCCTGTTTATCGAGCCGAGGCGACAGTGCCACACACTCACGTGAGCCGGGCCGAACTCAGCCCAGCCAGCACTCACACGTCATGATGCCATCCCAAGCTCAGCTCCTTATGTCTCCAAACTAAGCAAGCCAGCCCATGGGCAAACTGACCCGCCGTATCCAACCTACTTCGAATATATATACATATAATTACATACGCACGAAATAACTAGTCTGAGAACCGGTGAACGAGACCAAAATGGCACGAATAGAGTCGTGAGAATCATACATAAAAACTAGTTTCAAAGACTCAATAATACGTAAAATAATCATTTTTAAAATCAAGAAAATATTCTTTTATGAAATGTTGCCAAAATTGCTCAAATTCACTTTCAAAGGTGATTTCGGAATAAATTGAATTTATAGTTTCCAAACTACTCAATTTCGGTCAAACGAACACTATTTACGGTTCAAAACTCAAAAATTAGAGATGAGGTTAATTTGTCATGAGATTGGCCCCAAATGAACATAAATTCTATTTAAACTGAATTTGCAAAGGAAGAGGGTTTTTTTTTTCAAATATTCGCCGTAAATCAAACATACTATTTCATGCCAATAGATAGGAAACCTTTACATACCTCAATTTCGCTTGCCAACTAACTCCAACGTAAGGTCAATCCAACTTAGACTTCCGGGTGTTCAATGTCTGCACAATTACAATAACGCCAACGATTAATATCCATATCGTCTTAATTTCCTAAGTTTTTTGTTCTAAATGTTATAAAAATTTCGGCAGCATCTCCCCTTAATATATGCTGCCCCGAGAATCTATCTCGGCTCAAATAATCAATCAGCACAACAACAACAACCTACAATCTCAAGACAACATTTCCAATGCCATAACTATAAAAAATATCACAAAACGCGATTTCGACATAAATGGGCAAAACAGGGCAGCTTTCATATCAACATATATTTACTATATTCAATCCCTCCCACACACTCCAACAACTATTTTGCATCACCCCAGCGCCCCACGCAAACTCCCGACGCTTAAACATAACGTTACGCCTTCAACGAGATTCTACTTCCAACTAACTTTCATGAAATATTGAAATAGCTTTCTAAAACTTCTTTCATCCCACAAGTACTATTTTCATGGCAAGTAAACATAATTACATAAAAATAATTCAATATATAACCATATGCAAATTTGCTCCCAATTCAACCCCAAATTCGAAATCCGTAATTCAACCAACAATCAACTTTATTTTCGCGTTTTACCTTCATTTTAACACATTCCTAACACTTTCACAACCTTTAATTAACATAAACAAAGCTAAAAATTAACATACCTTTCAACTCCTTTCAAGACTCGATTTCTTCGTAACCGCTAAACCACACATTTTTTTGACCAACCAATGCCTCCACGCTACTTAGGGGATTCAATATACCGAGCTTGAAGCGTCAAATAGTTGAAAACATGAAAAAATGGAATTTTTCCCTTTTGCTACAGTGAACCTGAGAGCAGCTTAGTTGGTTCTTGTTTTTTTTTACTTGCTTGAAATTTTCTAAGTGTTGAAAGAGTTCTTGTACAAGAGGAGGATATATGTGCATATATATAGGCACACTTATCTCCACTTGGACCAATCAAAATTAAACACACATATGCCCCCACACAATTTTAAATCTTAAGGACTAAACTTTATAGGAATTTTACATTTGGTCCCAAACTTTCTTAAATCGAACCAATTAAGGACTTTCGGGGTCCAAGTTAAGTTACGGGTTCTAACACTATGCTTTTTGCTAAAGGGTTAACTCAAAAATAAGGAATTGATTACGAGGAAACTTTTTTGCCAGTAATCATGCATAAATCCATTAGGATTCTCTTGTCCATTGCTACTAATTTTAATTATGAGATTTGGTAAATGGGCATCAATACAACTTTTCTAAATGACAACCTTGATGAGTGTATCAACATGAAACAACCAGGGGGATTCATAGAAAGTGGCAATGAATGCATGTTATGTAAGCTTAAGAGATCCATTTATGGATTAAAACAAACATCAAGAACATGGAACAATTGTTTTGACAAGTTGATTAAGACTTTTGGTTTTGACCAATTTGAAAATCAATAATGCATATATAATAAATAGGATAACATTTTTGATTCTATATGTTGATGACATCTTGCTCATAGGAAATAATGTGAGGATGCTGAACACTGTTAAAGAATTGTTGTCATCACTTTGATATGACAGACTTGGGAGAAACCGCTCATATCCTTGGGATCAAGCTTCTGCAAGATTGCAAAACAAAGGATATTAGATTTATCTCAAGCATTTTATATTGATACGATTCTTGCAATACTATGCAAAATTCCAAAAAGGGATATCTTCCTTTTAGACATGGAATTACTTTATCAAACAATCAGTCACCCAAGATAGATGATGAGATAGAGAGAACGAAGGCGGTTTCTTATGCATCTGCCATAGGGAGTCTTATGTATGCCATGTTATGTACTAGACCGGATATCTGCTTAGCTGTTGGCATGGTGAGCAGATTTTAGTCTAATCTTGGGGAAGAACATTAGACTGTAGTCAAGCATGTAGTCAAGTATCTAAAAAGGACTAGGGATTACGTACTTGTTTTCCATTCTGGAAATCTAGTACCCATTGGGTATAAATATTTAGATTTTCAATCGAATAGAGATTCAGAAAAGTCAACTCAAGATATTTATTTACTCTAGGAGATGGACCTGTAATATGGAGGAGTATCAATCAATCTTGTGTTGCTGTGTCACACCTCGGCATCACATTCATTCAATCATATTCTACTAGCAGAATACATCAATATAAGAACACTTAAATGAAAAGTAATGATAAAAATGAAAATCAAAGGCCAAAGGCTAAACGGGCGATCCATTAACTAAGTAAGACTAGTGTGAAATAAATTAGTCAATAATAATAACATCTAATCACAACCCAAAAGTCTAGTATGTGAAGCCTCTAAAATATTTGACTAAGTGGAATCTATGACAGACCATTTCTACCTCAAAATAAAATAAAAAGGCTAAACTCAAAGCTAGAAGGAAAAATATGATATCCTTCGAAAGCAAAAGGGGACTCACCAATCAACTGAATTCAAATAGGTCCTCAACAGGGTGCTATTGATGACCTCTAATACTTGTCTTTGCATCATGAAAAGTGCAGGCCCAAATGGATGGCAGTACGTGAAATGTACGAGCATGTAAAATGGTAGAAAGAAACATATAAAGGAAGAATAACATTAACTCAAACAACTCAACTCAAGGTGTAGAAAACTCAACCATTATGTCAAGAGTCTAAAGTGAGACTACAATTTAGACAATGACCACTCATCAACCATCTATGTTCAATCCACTCAGAGTACTATCAATGCCTATTTGAGAGTTTCTCTAACCAACAACCATCACTTATAAGTCGATGATACAACAAAGTAATGTCGTTGCCACATCCATCCAATACCTTGCCAAGGTATAGGGCATCCCATTAGTGGACAAAAAATTTAGTCACATCAAGTACTCCTTTTGGGACATCTGATTTTTAGGTTTACTCCTCTCCTACGTCGACTACGCAGTTATTGAGTTTGAGTTTGACTCACGCTTACTCAATTTGATGCTCAATACTCCTTTCATGACTCAATATGCTCATAAGACATCAACCCTATGGTTAACGCATTCATCTATCATTGGACATTTGTCAACTTAGTTCATCACATCAACTATCAACTCTTTGGTAACATTCTTTTAATGTTCATCTCTTGACTCATGAAGACTCTATCATGCATCATTCTAATTCATAGCATTTAGGTAATTAAAAGTAGAGTTAAAGCATTTAGAGATACCATAGACTCTTCAGGTTCAAATTATACTCATGTAGGCTCATTTAAGTATTTTCTGCGAAAATAACAAGAAGCCATGCTAGGGTTTATGTATTAAGATAAAATCATCTGATTCAAGTATTTAGTTTATGAAAATTGTACATACAAACTAAGTAGAAATACATTGGAATTTAAGAAAATCCTTCAAGAAACATTCATGGGAGACACAATTCATTCACAACTACATCAATCCAAGTTATGGGGAACATGGAGAACAAAATCCATTTTTTGATTAGCCGTACATACTTGGAAGTTTTGAATCTTGAAACAACTTAGAAGAATTCTCAAGTTTTTGCTTCAAGCCCTAGCCTTTTTCTCCCTTGAACCCTTGCCCTAAGTTAGAGAGAGTGTTTTAGCATAAAAATGTTGAACTGACATGTAAGACTTTATTTAGGTGTAAAAACATCAGTTTTAGGCTTTGAAAGGGTGGGAAAAGAACAAAATAAGCTTTCTTAAAAAGATATCAAAAGACTATGTGGGCCTACCTACAGCCCATAGGGACCCTTCCATAAACTTTTGGGAATATTTTGGGGTCTCTGGATCACTTGCATGAGCCCACTCTACAACCAGTAGAAGTTTCTACGATTCGTAGATTGGTTCGTAAAGTCTAGAACCAAAAAAAGATTTTCAGAAAATTATTCAATGAGTTATTAGATGGGCCTTACTTTTTTCCATGACCTGTATTAGGTTTCATAGATCCCGACTTATCTCTGGCAGTCTTCAATAAAATGGCTATAACTTTTTACTCCAAACTCCAAATGAGATGAAATCAGTTGTGTTGGAAAGCTAATTAAAAAGAACTTTCATTGGTCCTATGACATCTAATTCTTTGGGTTAAGAGTTATGATCACTTAAAGTTGACCTTTATATAATCTAACACTAGAAACTTAACTTATAGGAAAGTTTTGAACTAGGTTAAATACTACAAGTCTTTTATGACCCTGATGCACTTCCTACATATAAGAATGAGGCTTGAAATATGGGTACATGTGGGAATAGAATTATGGGGTGTCACATGCTGATTCAACCATGGAAACTAAAACATTGCTGCCTCTGAAGCGGCTAACGAGGTTATTTGGCTCAGAAACTTCCTAAAAGAACTTGGAGTGGTTCCCTCAGTTGAAGCACCAATCACACTTTATGGTGTCAACACTGGTGCAGTTGCAAACTCAAAAGAACCACGTAGCGCATAAAAGAAGTAAACATATTGAGAGGAAATATCACTTGATTATTGGTATTATGCAAAAGGTGATGTGATAGTCTGAAAATTGAGTCGAAGAATAATTTGGCGGACCTATTCACAAAAGGCTTACCTCAGAAGGTTTTTGATAAGCATATAGAAGAAATGGATGTTAAAATTGTGAATACATGGTTATGAGTCTAAGTGGGAGATTGTTGGGATATACTACTAACAATGTATTTGTGTCATAATATTTTATTTTAATCCCTTGTAAAGACTTTGTACATTATTGTATTTATCATAACAAAAGTCTTTATTTGAATATTTCATCATTTATACATGTGTGTCCACATCTTATATATTAGACGATTTTGCGTATCGAGAAATTTAGCTCTTACGCGAAAGAATAAAATTGTCGATTTTTATAAGTTAAAATTAAATGTTCACGGTCAAAGATGAGGAAGGACAAACATCCAGGTGATTGTAGCACAGTATTAAATATGATTTGATCTTAATTATGGGAATGGTTAAATTTTGACTTTTTGTGCTAGTACATTTTGTATACATTGAACGGACCAATTGGAGAATTTTTTTTATGTTCTGAATATTATAAATAAATCTCTAGTCTATTACATGTACTTATACTCTTAATCTTGATATAATTATTATGAGCTATATGATTTGATATATTATTTTAATCCATTAAAAGGTTACACTTTTTTATGAGTCAATAAATTCCTAATGGGTTGGATAATTATAAATAACATTAGTGAAATAATGATTAGTTGATAAAATCGTGTCTCGGTCTCAAGTTGAAGGCACACCCTTATGGCTACTTAAGAGTTTTCACGTGAAAACCCTGCAGGTGGATTTTATATCCGTCACCTGAAATACATTAAGTATAAAAGATAAAGGATTAATTTAATCAATAAATTAAATATTTTTAGAAGATTTAATTTAATTGATTGGTGTCAGTAATTCTATAAAAGGTTAAATAAGATGCAATGGTAGATTATAAATAATATTGATGAGTGCAGTTACATATTTTTATTGGAATGATATGTAATTTTTTTACGAAATGATTAATTCATTCTTTTGAGAATTATTATCGTTAATGGAAGCCTCGATAAAATATATCTTCGATCCCTACTATGCCTGATTAATTAGTCAGTTTTAGGGACAATGTTTTTTGTTGAAATAAAATAAGTGGGTTTTATTATGCATTCAAAAATTGATTTGGAAATATTTCAAATTAGAAACAAGGACCAAAAATGTTTTTGAAGAAATAAAATCAGTGTATTTATTATGCAATAAAAAGCTAATTTGGTAATATTCAATTATTTTTTTAAGGAAATAGAATAAAAACGTTTTTTGTGGTTTACAGGTATTAACTACTCCCAAATACGGTCTTAATAAGGGTTCTAATTTTTTTCCTTTTCTTGGTAAAGAATAAAAATATTTTTGAGGTTTTTATTACCCCTTAATAACCTCATAAATGTTAGTATCTTTGGTCTTCTTCTGTTGGAGTGAAGAATAAAAGGGGTCTTTTTAGAGAAAAAGGACAGAGAGATACATAAAAGAATCATAAGTTTCCTCAATTACTTGGCCACCAAGTTGCTGGCTGGATAGTTTATCAGGATATAGCAAAAGTCCAGAGTCATGGATTCCTCTCTGGATTCAACTGTCGTAGAAGAAGTCATTATTGAAAACTTTAAAAGGTTAGTGATTTCTTTTGAAATTAAGTGTTTTCTGTGATACAAGTCATGTTATATCTTGATTTTGTAAGAAGTCGGATCCTATTAGTTGCTTCCGCTGCTTAATTGCTAACATAAAGAAGTAGAGATACAGAGGAGACTTCCTCTTCATTGGAAAATTTAGGGATTTAAGGCCATGGGAGTAGGATATAAAAATTGTGCAGCTGCAATTGCAATCCTTTTTTATCTCTTGCTCTTTGCTTCAGGTGTATCTGATTTTTAGTGATGGTTTTGTCTGCTTTTTCTTAACTCTTGATTGTAAATTTTTGTAGTTTTAGGGATGTCCAATAGCACACAGAATCATTATTTTCTTTTTCAATAAGAGACATTGCTTTTTAGACACATCCAAAAAAAAAGTAAGACACGTAAATGGGATTGAACAAAGTACTATTTTGATGTGGAAAAGACAGAATTTCACTGTGCTCAGAAATTGTGATGGTTTAGTAAACAATCTGCTTTGAAGTAACCTATGAATTCCTAAATATCTTGTAAAACTACTATGCATGTGAACAGAAGATTGTCGAGTGAAAAGTGGTACATTCATAATTTCATTAGAGAACACAACCATGAGTTTTTACAGCTTAAGTGCACTCCATCAGAAGCCATAAAAATGTTGATCTGGTTGACAATGCTGAACAAGTTCAATAGGAAATTATGTTGGCTTCTGTATATAAGCAGATTGGGGCATACAAATTCTCCGGTAATCTGGAGAATCTTTTTATGAATCAACATGACAACAATGGTGCATATCAATCCCAAGGTGTTTGGTTTCACTTGAACTTTTTGTGCTCATCAGGAAGAGAATCCAAAATTTTTCTATGCTGTATAGATTTATAACCAATATGCCAGCAATTGAGAAATGTTTTCTGGTTTGACGCCCTTCTAACTTTGGTGATGTGGTGTCATTTGATACTACATACTTCACAAACAAATATAAAACAACTTTGGCTCTCTTCATTGGAGCAACAAATCATTTTCAACCCATCTTACTTAGTTGTGCACTATTTGCTGCTGAGACCATGCACACATTCCCTTGGTTGATGCAGACATGGTACCTGAAAATGAGTGGACGACAAGGTTAAAGAATTTTGTTATTCGATCAAAATGACAACATCAAAACAGTTGTTGGAGAAATTTTTTTCAGATACCCAATTTGTGGAGTATATTGGAGAAGAACCCAAGGCATCTTGATTATCTCACAATTTGGCATCAAACAATTATGGTAACATTTAGGAAGTGCATTTGGTGGAAGTTGATCCAAAAGTTCACTCTTAGAGAAGAAAAGTAGGTCCAATCATTGTATGCAATTGCAAGCTTTGGAATCTCTTTTTTATGAGGGGTGTACTTTTTTTTTTCCAGCCTATCTATGGCTTTAAGAACTACAAGCATAAACTCTTTCTTTGACAAATATATCCAAAGTGCAATGTCTCTTCGAGACCTTATTTGATAACGTAAGTTATTTCTTGAAGACTGGTATGATGTGGAAGCCAAAGCTAATTTTGACACTTGGCACAGATGCTTGAGCTTAAGTTTCCATCCCCTTCGAGTTGTGTGTATATGCTCATGAAATATTCAAGAAGTTTCAAGTTGAAGTATTAGGAGCCTCTTCATGCCATCTAAAAAAAGAATCAGAAGATGGTACATCTATAACATATGCTCGTCAAACGATTTTGATGCAAATCAAGACTTTGTGCTGGAGTGGGATGCATTAAAGTTAGACGTATACTGCTCATGCCATTCATTTTAGTACAAATGTTACCTATATAGACATGCCATTGTGGTTCTTCAAATGTCTGGTGTCATCAATATTCCTTTTAAGCATATATTGCAACACTGGACCAAAACTGCCACAAGCAACATTCCATCAACGAAGGACCGGACGGTGTGCAAGCTAAGGTCTATTGTTATAATGATTTGTGTTGACGAGAAATAATCTTCGGCAAAGACGGATCATTGACTCAGGAGAGCTACAATATTTCTGTTGGTGCCACTAAAGAAGCTTTAAAACAATGTCAAAGAAACACTCTTGGAACTAATTTTAAATCACGTAATCGTGCAACCCTTGCTATCCAAGTTGATAAAATATGTCGAGGAAATGCTCTTGCTAAGGATATTAAAAGAGTAGATCCTGGAAATGAAAGGGAAAGCAATGACATCACTTCTAGTGAAAAAGGAAAGGTACCTTTGGAGCAAGAGACTGCAAACGATGCACATTAACAAAAGAGATAAATTTCACCAAATGGATATGCCTACCTTGACTATCCTCCGAGATTCCATACAACACTGTTAACTTGTGTGATATTAACAAAAGAGGTGCAGAGTTACTCAGATAGAGACGCTGGAAGAACAAATTGGAGGGACATTTATCAATAATTTTTTTTGTTGTGGAACAATTTATGTTTATTAATCGGGATATTCCTCTTGAAATGGAAAAAAAGTATATTATCATTTGTACATAACATTGTACACGTTTTTCAGCCTCAAGACCCAATTTAATAGCCTGCTGACTATATCACCTAATCATAAGATGCATGTTCAAAAGATTGAACTTGTATGCTTAATGTATATCGCACCTGCAACAATATAATCACATGATTTATACTCAAGAGTTGTTTCACTATAGAAGGTTGTTCCAATATATGCTCCCTTATTTCTTCATACTTCTCCTTTGTATCTATATGTCACCATTTGTGGCACTTATCACACTTCACAACAAATGCCCCTCTAGTTGGAAAAGTCCTAGATGAATAATTTGGTTAGGACTTTGTTTGAGCTCGGAGAGATTTAACCTCAGCAGCAATAGAAGTAGCAGCAATAGCTAGCGACAGCAGGATCATAAATCACCAACTAGTTGTGAGCATTTTTCCCATGATTCTTCTTATCTTCTCCAATCTAATTTTCTTGTTCCCCTGCTAAAGAAGTAATCTCTGTCGATTTCTGAGTCGGAGTCTCCATGATGTTTGGGAAAGTAGAAACTGTCAAAGCATTTGGCTTTCTATTCAAATTATTTAAGTTAGCTAATTTAGAATCATGAATAACATTTTGGTCCATCTCTCCAAGTGTGACAACATCTTGATGATTTTGCTCCATTCAGCAAGCTCTTAATGGGATTGAACTATACAAGGAAAGCAAACATAACTTGTCTCATTATGGAACTCCAACATTTAGAAATGGTACAATAAAAACAACATATCTATCCTATTTAACAATAGATTTCAACAGAATCTGTCTAGCCTTATCATAAAAGCAAGACATATTGCTGACTTATTCTACCGAAAGAGTCACCCCTTATAGAAATTAGGAAATATATTGCATTTAATGTCAAGTGAAAGATAAAAAAAGTCAAATCTAAAAATTATAGTCAGATACAGAAGATTCTTTTTGACTAGTATAAGGAAGAAGAAGTAAATCTACATAAATGTAAAAAAACTCAAAACCTAAAAACACACTCATGGAAGCAACAATAAACCTAGTGTAAATCCCACAAGCGGGGTCTAAGGAGGGTTGATGTACTCAAGCCTTATCCTACTCATAAAGGAGACATTTTTTTATTGATCTGTGACACAAAAGCAGCATAATTTAACATTCATGATGTACCCTAAATCAAAAGTTGTTGAATTTTAAAAGCACAATATAAAGGAAATGATTGACAATCCAATCTTCACCAACTGCATATCCAACTAGTATATAGACGACTATAGTATAATAGAAGATAACTTTCGAATTGTGGAGAATTCAAGGATAAGATCAGTTAGGAAAGATGAAAGCAATGATAGAAAAATTTGATATACTAGAACTGGAAGTTTTAAATCCACTAACATCTCAGGGAATTAATCTATAAAATTCTACTACCCAACATCGGCAATTGTTGAAGAATAAGAAAGTCACAATATATAGAGGCATCAAGTTGGGATTAGCACTACTCGCATTGTACTTATCCCAACCTTCTTCATTTAACTAGCTATAGAGGGAAGCAAATTCTGCCATAACCACCATACAAGGGAGATGAGCAATACATAATTATGGATTCTTCCTAAAAGAACTTAGGGAAATATTAAATCTAATAATGATGGAATTGTTCTCACCTAATATGACCTTAAATTAACTTATTTAGTACACTTTTTCTTTGTGGTGTGTATAAAAATGGGCTGCATTACAACATATGAAAGGAAAGATCATGTTACAGATTCTTTTTTTTATGTCAATAGTAACACTTCAAGTTAAATTTTAATTTTGTTCTCTTCTTTCCACAAATGCAAAAGGAGAAATTAAATCAAGAGTAATTATAAGCTAATTATCACCACATTATTGGTACTTTAGGAGTACCATTCTATATATTTCAATTAGCTTTTCTTATTATTGGACATGTTTCGCTTTCACGTAAGAGTTTGTATGAGATATTACCTTAGTATATGTTATAAATTTTAAAAAAAACACAATATTTTGGTATAGTTTAGTTATTTTTAAGGTGATCAGAGGAGATTCGGAAGGGAGAAGCTTCAGTTTAGAGGATTGGGAATGCGTGTGTTTAGCTTCCAAGTAGGCTATGGTCTACTTTATATACTTGAGTTCGTAGTCTAGGTTGTGACTTAGGTGCCTTAGAGTGTGCTTTTACACCACTATAGCCATGTATTACTCTCCGTGTTGATTGTTTTGGTTTGATAACCTCTGCTAGTGTTTGGGCCTTAGTTACTTGTGATAGTGATAGGTTGACTTAGCCATGTTCGGTTGATGATTAAGAAGTATCTGTAGGTAAGTGTGTATCCTTGAATCATTTTCTGAAATGATATGATAATATAAAGACTGGAATGGATTCCTTGATTGAATAGCTAAACTGCTATTACAACCTATGAAGCTTCAGCAAAGGAGAATAAGAAAGACAATAATGACATAAAGAAGGAAGATGGGGAAACTTAGGGTAGAAGGAGAGAGAGAGAGTAAGACAATTACTAATAATTCACTGCTTCCTGATTCTTAGCATCTTCTCTGCTGTATATAACAATTTTATTCCTTTCTAGACTACTCATATATTCGGTCATCTCCTTGTTTAGGCAAAATCTGCCAATATTGCATTGGGCTTTTTGGTTCGTTTACTCTTCCTTAGCATGGTCTCTGGCTGAAGGACGTCCTCAATTGAGTCTAGGCCCAACTCGTTATCAGAATTCATAACATTACCTCCACCTTAATTGAGAAGCTTGTCCACAATGTTCAATTTAGGTTGTTCATCAGTAGCATCATCAAAAATATTTGTTGCCTGTTCATTTGGGCAACCCTCATATCATTTTAACAGAGAAACATGGAACATAGAATGGAGGCGTGAAGTAGTAGGCAATTCTAATTTGTAAGCGACCTTTCCAGTTTGCTTGATCACGCGAAAAGGCCCAAAGTATTGACGACCTAGCTTGTGGTATTTCGATAGCCCCACAAAATGTTGTCTATATGGTTTCAACTTAACATATACCCAATCTCTGACTTGTAACTGAACATATGTTCTGTCCTTGTCTGCTAGGGATTTCATACGGTGTTGAGCTTTTGTTAAGTTCAGCTTAAAAACAGCTAAGACTTCATCATGTTTGAGCATATATTTCGCACCATGTCATCAGTAGAACTTCCTCATATATACCTACCAATGGTAGGAGGTTCTCCTCCATATAAAACCTAGAAAGGTGTTAGGCCAACTGAAGTTTGGAAAGCAGTGCTATAGCAAAATTCCACCCACGGTAAAAATGGCGCCCATTCATGATGATTATCCACAATAAAACAACGCAATTACTGCTTAATACACTTATTTAAAACCTCTAGTTGTTCATCTATTTGTGGGTGGTAGGCTGTACTCATTGTAAGGGTAGTACCTTGCAACTTATATATTTCTTTCCTGAAGGACTGAAGGAACCTCGGATCCCTATCAGTTACAATGACTCTTGGAGGACCATGAAGTTTGATAATATTAGAAATAAAGGCTACTGCAATAGACTAAGCGAAGAAAGAAGCCGGTAAAGGAATAAAATGCCCATATTTGGACAATCAATCAACAACAATCATGATTTTACCTATACCTTTTGAGCTCGACAAGCAAGTGATGAAGTCCATCATAATCTCCTCAAAGACCATTTCTGGAATAGGCAAGGATTGCAAAAGTCTGGCTGGAGCACGGTGGATGTCCTTCATTTCTTGGAAAATTTGACAACTAGTTAAAAAGTTGTTAACATCTTGGCACATATTCTTCCAATTAGAAGATACCTGTGAAAGGTGCAAGCAACCCCAACATGTCATCCCAATTGCGATGACTGAAATTCTTCATGCAACTAATTGCGTATGGAAGAATCACTAGGAATAACCAAACGCCTCCTAAAAAATATGAGTACTTCTCAAAAAATATAATCCTTGAATCGCTCTAGATTATAGGCGAAATGATTCTAAACCTCTAAGCATTGATTCTCCTCAAGATTATAGGCTCATGGCAGACCAAATCAGACCAAAGCATTGATCAACGGAATGATTCTAAACCTCTAAGCATTGATTCTCCTCAGTGAGTTTGTCAACAAAAGAGAAGGTACCAAGCAGGTCAATGGTAAAGGGCGAATCCTCAAGTAATAGAAGTTGTGGAAGGGCCTTACACTTATGACCAGAGGTAAATTTCTCATCACAGTTATAGAAAAACCCTTTTTTCTCTCTAAACTTGCAAATAAGAAAGTGAGAGGCGTTTGAGAGGAATTTTAGGCGTAGAAGACGAAGATCTTTGGTGCACGACTGTATTAGGCAAAGGAAAAAGAGGGGGTTGTGACCTAGAAAAGGGGGGTCAAACATGGCATCTTTCCAACTCAAGTCGTTCATGCAAATTGGCTAGTTTAATGACATCTTCTACTGTGCTAGGCTTATGGACAAGGACAACATTCTTAATATCCACTCGGAGTCCCGAGACAAAGATTTGGACTAACCAGGACTCAGAGATGCCTTCAATCTCATTCACAAGAGCCTGAAAACGAGATTGAACCTCAACCACTTTCGATTGTTGTCGGCGCTTCGCAAGACACCCCTTAGGTCTCTCAAAGTTCTATTTATGAAACTGCTAGCATAGTTTCTCAGAAAGATGTGTCCAATCAATTAGTTGTTTATTGCGTAAAAGCTAACAAAACCATTCGACGACCTTACCATCAAGGTAAAATGAAGCCAATGAAAGCTGATGTGCATAGGAAATGGCTTAAAATTCAAAATATCTCTCTGCTTGAAACACCCAAGCTTTGTGATTTTTACAAACAAAACGAGAAAACTCAATTGCTGCTGGTTTTGGGCGTATAGTCGTTGCTATTGTCGGAGTAGCTCCTTGTGTAGAACACACCACTGCAGATCAAGGATGGATTGGTTCCACCACCGCTGAATGTACAGATGTATTGGTAATGAAATCTTCTAGTAATTTATGTTGATTATCAAATGTAAAGTAGAGATTTGCAACCTTAGTTGAGAGATTCGAGAAGTCCTTTTAGGAAATCACAGATTCAATGGATTTGGGCTGTGAATCATCCATAGGGAGTCCGAAGAATGAAAACACTTATGTAACGATATGATAATATAAAGATTGGAATGAATTCCTTGATTGAATAGTTAAGCTACTATTGTAACCTATGAAGCTTCAGCAAAGGAGAATAAGAAAGATAATAATGACATAAACAAGGAAGATGGGGAAACTTAGGGCAGAAAGAGGGAGAGAGAGTAAGACAATTATTAATAATTCACTACTTCTTGATTCTTAGCATCTTCTCTGCTGTATGAAACAATTTTATTCCTTTCTAGACTACTCACGTACTGGGTCCTTTCATTTAGACAAAATCTAGCAATCATGTATTGGGCTTTTTGGTTCATTTACTCCTCCTTAGCATAGTCTTAGGACCTAGCACATCTTCAATTGAATCTAGGACCAGCTCATTATCAAAATTCAGTATAGTTTTTCCTTGTTGATAATCAAGCTATTCCTTGATTTCCCCATCTCATGAGTATTGGGAGTATGTTATGCTACTATTGTTGTATATATAAATATCAATTGTTGGGCCTGAGGCCTTGGTCGAGGACCTATAAGATTCTAGATAAGTTTCCTATACTCTGAGAGTAGGATAGTGTTTGTATTAAATAGTTGATTGTTTAGTTGCTATTAGATGCAAGTGATGACATGCATTTCATTGACATTTGGTTTCACGTATTCACTATTGATTTTGACAAAGATTGTTTAAGACTGATTCAATCTTTCACTCTTTAAGATCTCGTTTGACAAGAGTCAACCACCCTTACAACTTGGTAACTGATTTTTGGAAACATAGAGGTATTCGGATACGCTCAGTACTTGATTGATTAGCGGGGTAGATTGCTGACCTTTTTCTTACCACTTACTAATTGATTGAGGATATTCTCTATATGTTCTATATTAATGTGGTCTCATATGTAGCTCCAGTAACTAGATGGAACAGATCCCTAAGGTTAAGCTTTATGTAAGCCCTATTTTGAGCATAGGTATGCTATATAGACTTTCCACATCCCTTATGGACCCTTTTATCCATGTGACCCACTGAACACAAAGAGGGAGCTAAATGGGTCCTACCTTGTTATTTGAGAGCTAGGGTAGACGCATATGTTTTGTTACAGATGGCAATTGTTATAAATAGAACTATGGTCAACTATTGCATTACCTTCATTCATGTGGATTGCCTATCATTGATATAATTAGTTACTAATTGCATCTGTCTATTATATGGAAGGTTAGTTAGGTTATTTTTGCTGCTTGTATCTTTTGGGCTCATTGGGGTCAGTTAAGTTATTGTTTTATTACATTCATTTATTCTTATACTATGTGGATAGTTGGTTATATGCGCGACTTAGACTTATCTCTATGGTACTCCCTGATTAGTAGAGTTGGATTGGCCCCTAGGCTGTTGTACTGAATAGTAATGATTCTATTAGTATCTTTTTTATTAGTTGACTTCTGTGGAAAGATCTTGTTGCGATTAAGATGTCAGGCTAGCGTTCTCAAATATGTTTCCTTGTTTATATCTCTTGCTCATTTAGTCTATTCCTTTGTCTTTGCATAAATGTATTATTATATCTATCTCTTCTTGGTTGTTTGTATTTTACCTTCCCTTTTTACTTCTTATTTATATTTTTGTTATCCCTGAAACTAAGTCGACTTATGCCTACTGAGTGTCATTTGTTTGGTACTCATACTACACCTGTACATCATATATATCATAGTATGAGTTCTCATTGTTGATGAGCACCTTGTATGGAGCAAATTTTGAGATCTGGAGATTTTGTGAACTTCTGGCATCTAGAGCAACCATTCTCTGATTGTTTTGGAGAAGACTAGTCTTATTTTGATTTTAGAGACAATTCTGTATATATTGTATCTGTGTTGCTTCTATATCTTATTTAGCATTAGTAGCTCAATTACCGGCTAATACTAAGTCACAAAAAATGTTTTCATGTTTTCATGTTTATTCAACTCTACCTTTTTTTTTCTTGTTTCCTTATATTTCTTTCATGTATGATAGCTCGTTGGCCCTGGTTTAAAGTTATAGGATAGGCTTACATACTAGTGAGAGGTTAGTAGGTGCCATCATGACTCTAGCTTCGAGGGTCATGAAAAATAGGAAAATTAAATTAGGATTACAGGTCACAAAAAGTGTTGTCATGTTTATTCTACTCTACCTTTTTTTTCTTGTTTCCTTATATTTCTTTCATGTGCGATAGCTCGTTGTCCCTGGTTTCAAGTTATAGGATAGGATTACATACCAGTGAGAGGTTAGTAGGTGCCATCATGACTTAGGCTTCGAGGGTTATGACAAATAGGAAAATTAAATTAGGATTACAAGTTTTTTGGGGGGGTGTGAGGATAGGGATGGGAAAATAGACTCTAGGAATTTAAATTGCAGTTCATAGAACTGATATTAAACAAAATATCAGTTAAAAGCAAATAAGGAAATGAGAGCACATAATATGAAAAACTGAAATATACAGTATAGAGGAGAATTTAAGTAGCTAAGTTAGTTGAGTACTTGAATTTTTGCCTTGTTGGTAAGAGTTTGATTCCCCACTTTATAATTCGGTTGAGTGTTTCCTTTTAAATAATTAAAAATGATATTAAAATAAATCATAGAAAAATGAAAATCAAATAATAAATATTCGAAGAAGAAATAGACAATGTTACCCCATTTTACTAATATTTTAATAATTTCATTCATGTTTTGCGATATCTTCATCTTCTTTCTTTTTTGGGACCAATTTATGATGAAAATTCCACTCAAATTTTTATATTTTAATCTAAACTTTACAGTAAATGGATAAAGGAGAGAAAAAAATGAAAAAGGAATTTGAAAATGATAGAAGATATACCAATTCACATATGAAATGATCAGGATATGAAGAATGCAATTAGGGTTTGTATGAAAAGAGAGAAAGAGGCGAGTTGGCAGCTTTTGAAGAAAGTAGAACAATTATGGACTATAAAATAGTGAAAGTTAAATAAATAATGGAGAGAAGTGTGGGTCGCTCTATTAGATTGAATGACTGGCAAAATGTTTTTCAAAAAATAGGTTGGGTTCTGGCTTGTTTTGTTGGGTCACAAATTAAATCAGCTTCGAGAATGAAGTTGAATGTAAATTTTAGCTAAAATAGACATAATTTAATAGTTATTTGAAAAAGATTGATAATTGTATTTAGGATTATTATTATTTAAAAAAAAAAAATACTAGAACTACAATATAATATGATATTGATAGAATCATAAATATAATACGTAATAATAAATGTTATATAAAGTACTTTAATCAAATTAGTTAAATTTATGTTCACAAGCACATATGTAGTTTTGTGAGAACTAAAAATGCAATTAAAATTTTCACAAATAGATATATAATAATGTAATATAGAAAAATTATTATTTAAGTACAATCTAAGTGATAAAATGTTACTCCTTTTGTCCTATTTTATGTTGCACCCTTTGACGTGGCATGACATTTAAAGGAAAAAAGAAGACTTTTAAAACTTGTGGTCTAAAATCATTCTTAAATATTTATGTGGATGAAAATCATTTCATTAAGGGTAAAAAGAGAATTTAAAAGTAAATTATTTCCAATTAGAGTAAGGTAACAGTCCTTTCCAATCTGATTTTCTTGTTCGCCTGCTGAAGAAGTAACTTCTGTCGATTTCTGATTCGGAGTATCCATGCTTTCTTTTATTTAAGTCAGTTCAGAACCATGAATAACATTTTGCTCCGTCTCTCCAAGTGTGACAACATCTTGATGATTTTGCTCCATTCAGCAAGCGCTTAATGGGATTGAACTATAAAAGGAAAGAAAATGCAATTTGTCTCATTATGGAACTCTACTAACAGTTAGAAATGGTACAATAAAAACAACACATCTATCCTATTTAACTATAGATATCAAAAGCATCGATTTGTACTCAAAAAAACAGGACATGTTGCCGACATATTCCCTACCGTCATTCTTTATTGGTGGTGTAGGAAGCACTAAAATTGAATATGACTGAATTAGTATTTGGACTGCTGGCAAAAAAATGTTATGTCAATACTTAAATAATATATATTTTATATGTTCGACTGTGCTTCGATTGACTCTTTGAAGTCACAAATTATATGTCAAGAACTAATGAATGGGCTGAAGATAAGAAATAAATGGAGGGGTATATATCAACTCTTATCATGAAATTATCGAATAGCCTTCCTTCCATTTGCCTGTAGATAAATATAAAGACTATTAGAAAAATACCATTTATTGTAATATGAAACAACGAGTGCAACTAGATGATAGGTATATAGAATTCCAATAACACAATATTTGATAGGAAAAACTAGATAACACAGTTTGAAAAAATAGAGTGTTTGACGATAATAAATTAGAGAAAGTTACTGATAAGTCTAATGCTAACTCTTTTAAGTCTATTGAGAGGCTGGCAAATTACCTCTTTTAAACCATGATGTAAGAATCCATACTTCTTATTTCCTTGGGGGAGTTTCAAGCTCCTTACTTCTAACATAACTAAGCTCAATCACAACCTCCTCCAAGTCTCATTTCACCTTTCCCCGTTCAGAATTTGGAAGGTGTAACATCAATATAAGTTAGATGTCCTTAAGTGTCATGTCTCCTTTCATCTTTTCACCACAACATACAACATCCTCCTGCACAAAATGTTATAAAAAATTTAGTGGCAAAGCAATACAGTTGAAATATTTTCAGTATAGAGTTCTCTATTTATAAAATCATTACCTTAGTATGATCATTCATATTTAGCTTCTGAGTGATGTACTTTTGGATTACAAACACAGTGATCCTACTGTCCTTCTAAATGATGCAAAATCAGTTATTTTATTTTACTTGGCGATGAACACGAGATATAAAAATATAACAGAACAAATCAATATATAAGGACAGAAATTGGGTGTTAGATGGTATGTCGTAAAACGAAATCAATAGCTTGACACCTCTAGCAAGTATCTAATTAAGAATTTAATCTACTATATACTTCAGTCTATGCTAATTATTAATAGTTGCATAGGCATGCGCATGGGAAATCTTACTTAAGGCAAATATGGGGCTTGTTGTAGTATATACGGATATCAACTGTTGGGCCTGAGGCCTTGGTTGAGGACCTATAATATTCTAGATTAGTTTCCTATACTCTGATAGTAGGATAGGATTTGTATTGTACAACTGATTGCTTAGCTGCTATTTTTGGATGCAAGTGATGGCATGCATTTCATTGACATTTGATTTCATGTATTTTATGAAATGATGTCTTACATTGGACTATCACTATTGATTTTGAGAAGACTGATTTCAATTTTTTACTCTTTAAAATCAATTTTGACTAGAGTCATACCACCCTTACACCTTGATAACTGATTTTTGGAAACACAGAGGCATTCAGGATGTGCACATTACTTGATTGATCAACTGGGTAGATTGCTGACCCTTTTCTTTCCACTTACTAATTGATTGAGGATATTCTCAATCTATTATATACTAATGTGGTCTTATATGTAGCTCTAGCTGGATGGAGCACATCCTAAAGGATAGTCTTTATGTAAGCCCTAATTCGAGCATACGTATGTTCTATAGACTTCCCACGTCCCCTATGGACCCCTTTATCCATGTGACCCCCAGAACAAAAAGAGGGAGCTAAATAGGTCCTACCTTGTTATCTGAGGGCTAGGGTGGATGTATATGCTATGTTATTGAAATGATTTCTAAAAGTGCCCAAAATTGTGCCTCAAAAGTGCTCGAGATCGTAATTTCCATATATCTCAAAATTCATTCGTGATATAAAAAATCTGACTTCATGTTCTTATTCAGGGGGTCAAGTTGAGTGGGAAATAACCCTAATTTAAGAGAAATCGTAGCAAAATTTGAAAATAATAAAAATGCGATTTCCAGGGAGGTTTCCATGCCCCTGGCACGACGCTCCAAGGGCGCGACTCAGTGTAATTTTGTGCCAGTTTTGTTGTCCAGTCCAAGACTTTTGGGTCTTGGGCCTAAGCATTTCAATGCATGAAAATACCTATACTTAGCCTTATTTCACCCTCATATCACTCAAGACATTCCCAAATACTCTCTCAAACACTTAAACAATATTTCATCTCCAAATTTCAAGTCCCAAAACTAATCCGAAGCTTAAGTTTCTTGTTCAAGCTTCAAGCCTCCATCTCCACTCTTCTTCAAGGATTCTCCAAAGTCAAGGTATATGGGTTTCTTTCATGGGTTCCTGTCACCCATGATACCCAATCTTTCTTTTACCTAAAATTGCATGATTTAAAATTGATTCACTAATGGGTATTACTTATTGTGAAGTTCACTGCACACTATGCTGGGGTTCATGAAATTGTGGTTTTTTTAGTATGTTTTGAGCTATGAATCTAAGATCTATTGTGAGGTTTGATGAAGGGTTTTGATGTAAATTACTTGAGGGTGTTACCAAGTATTTATTAATGGTTTTACATTGAATTTTCTAGCATGATTACACTCTGAATTGCTTACACTAGCACTATACACCACTAAGTGTTTGAAAAAACATTTGATTATGATTTCTTGATGAATTGAAGGTCCAATGCATGTCTTATGAGTTGAATGACTGTACGATGATGAAAAAAAGTATGTATATGATATTATCTCTATAGTGTTTGGAATTGACCAAGCCTCACTCGGGAGGTTGTAGGCCTAGTTAACCTTGTTGAGGGGTTTAAACCTATACCACCTCGCACGAGAGGTGGTAGGCTCGTGTAACCTTATTGAGGGGGTTTGTACCTCGATCTCCTTGCTCGGGAGGTGGTAGGTCTGTGCAACCATGTCGAGGGGTTTGTACTTTGACAACCATGTTGGGTGGAAGGGGGGGCTTCGTAGCTCATCAACCATGTTGGGGCGGGGGGGGGGGGGGGTGTGAACCCCCGCGGTGCGGGGGGGGGCGGCATAGGGGTTCAGGAGAGGGGGCTGGGGGCGGGGGGGCGCAGAGGTTGTACCTCATCAACCAATTGAGGGGCTTATACCTCATTTGTCTCTCCAAGGAGGTGGTAGGTCTTGAATATTCACTATTAATGGTCTCTTCTTACACATGCATTATGTCCAATATAAGCATCATTTTACTTCAAGCAACATTCATACATGCCATATTGCTATATGCTTATTCATCTCCTATGTTATGCATTTTGCTCATGGAGCTTATCTCTAGTTGCATTGCATCCTGCATACATAGTATATTCAAATGTACTAACTCATACTCTATGTGTACATGATGTCACCATGTCGAAACGGGAGCCCCGCTTGATCATCCTTTTCCACGTGGCTAGTACGATCTCGCTCTCAAAGCTAGTTGGTGAGTCCTCCACTTCGAGGACATTGACTTGGATTTTATGCTATGTATAAAGATACCTTTTTCTTTTTATTATGCACTTGACTATGAGGGTGAGCCCGATTGCTTGTCTTGGCACACGCTAAATTCCATGGTTAGCGGTGTTGTTTGATATGTTATGTGTAATGCTTAAGCTTTGACACTCTCTTGACTCTTGATATTTATGATATGAAAGTTGTCCTTTAGCCCCGTTTATACCTATTTACTCTCTCTTATTGTATTTAATTGCTTTCACGACCAAGGATGTGTAATGACATGTTAGCAGTCTTGCTTGGGGTCCCTTCGTGTTCCCCATGCAACATGTTATGTTTAGGCCATAGGCTTGAGTCGTGACAAACTTGGTATTAGAGCACTAGGTTGTTAATGATCCTCGGCGTGCAACACTCCACGTCGATTAGAGTCTTGTTCATGGGTATGTTGTGCACCACAACTATGAGCCAGGGGCTTTGAGGGCATTTTAGGAAATGTGTCCCTTCTTCTTACTCTGTGTTGTGCTATAGAAGTTAAGGTAAGGTTTTCCCCCTAATGATAGTTCTTTGCTATGCTATATCATACCTTACACAAGAGGAAGAAGAGCCTGCACACCCGAGGAACAACCAGCTCATGGTGAGCTCCGGGATGCTCTCACTTTGCATGCATAAGTTGTGTGTAATCAAGCCAATCTAGGGGCCCAAGCCCCTCATGGTCCTACATTAGCATCTTGGGTGAGATGCTTCATAAGGATGGATCCCCCAAAATTCTATAGGTCAAAGATTGATGAGGACCTTCAAGAGTTCATTGATGAGGTCTACAAGGTTTTGGCTATTATGGGTGTTAGATCAGAAGAGAAGGCGGAGTTGATGACTTACCAACTCAAGGGGGTGGCACAAATATTGTTTAAGCAATGGAAGAAGGAGAAGCGAATCAATAATGTGGTGCTTTAGGAGGAGTTCAAGACGACTTTCCTTAATCGGTTCTTCCCTTTTGAGCTTAGGGAAGCCAAATTGGTGGAGTTTATGAATTTGAGACAAGGGTATTTGAGTGTGAGGGATTATGCCCTCAAGTTCAATCAACTCTCTAAATATGCTTCCCACTTGGTTGTCGACCCAAGTTCTAGAATGAACAAGTTCGTGATAGGTATATCCGATTTAATGAGTGAGGAATGTCGGTCCGCTATGTTGATTAGTGACATGGATATCTCCCGATTGATGACCTATGCCGAATAAATGGAGGAGGAGAGGTTGAGGAAGAGGAGGGGTCATGAGGCCAAGAGGGCCCATTTTAAGGGAAAGTTCCATAGTCAAAAGGGTGGTCGATTCCATTTAATAAGTGGGTTGCCATTGACTTTCCAAGGGCCCAAGGTGTTGGGGGTGTGGCTCCTAATGGTGGATGTCAAAAATGTGGTAAGGGTCGTAGTGGTCCGTGCTTGAGGGATACTAATGCGTGTTATGGTTGTGGGTAAGTTGGGCAGAAGGTGATGGATTGCCCATGAAATTGCAACAAGGGTAAGGAGGTTCGTCCACAATATTCTAATGCGGTTCCTTTGGAGAGTGGTGGTCAACAAGATGGTGCCCCAAGCCACAATCGGTTCTATGCACTCAATGGGAAGCAAGGAGTTAATGTGGTGCCCGACGTTTTTACTGGTATGTTGAAATTCTTTGAGTTTGATCTGTATGCATTGATTGATCCGGGTGCCACTCTTTCTTTTATTATCCCCTTTGTTGCCAAAAAGTTTCATGTTGAGACCAAATTGTTGTGTGATTCATATGAGGTGTCTACTCCTATTGGTGCATCTATTGTCGCTAGAAAGGTCTATAGAAAATGTCCCATTTGCATCTTGCATAAAATATTGCCTTGTGATCTTATTGAGTTGGATATGGTTGATTTTGATGTCATTCTTGAGATGGATTGGTTGCGTGCATACTATGCCTATATTGATGTAGAATTTGTAGGGTCAAATTCTAATTCCCAAATGAACTCGTTCTTGAGTGGGAGAGTCATTATGTGGTGGTCAAGGGTAGGTTCATCTCTTGCATTAAAGCTTGTAAGTTGATCTTTAAGGGGTGTCTTTGTCATCTTGTGAGGGTTAGGGATGTAGAGTCCAAAGTCCTTCCCATAGAGTCGGTTCTGGTGGTAAATGAGTTTCGTGATGTCTTTCCAAATGACCTTCTCGGTGTTCCTCCCAAAAGGAAAATAGATTTTGGCGTAGAACTCCTCCACGATACTCAATTCATTTCTATTCCCCCTTAGTGTATGGCCCCGACAGAGTTAAAAGAGTTGAAGGAGCAATTGTGGGATTTGCTGGAGAAGGGTTTCATTAAGCCTAGCAAATCACCTTGGGGTGCTCTGTGTCGTTTGTGAAGAAGAAGGATGGGTCTCTTAGAATGTGTATTGACTACTGACAACTTAATAGGGTAACCATCAAGAATACGTATCCTCTTCCAAGGATTGATTATTTGTTTTGACCAATTGCAAGGGGCTAGCCACTTCCCTAAGATCGATCTTCGGTCCGAGTACCATCAAGTGAAGGTGAGGGAGTGTGACATTCCCAAGATGGCCTTTCGGACTAGGTATGGACATTATGAGTTTGTTGTGTATACTTTGGTTGACCAATGCACCTGCTATGTTCATGGATCTTATGAATAGGGTCTTCAAACCCTACCTTGATTTGTTTGTTATGGTCTTCATTGATGATATTTTGATCTATTCTCATTGTGAGGAGGAATATATGGGTCATTTGAGGGTAGTGCTTCAAAGATTGAGGGAAGAGAAGTTTTATGCTAAGTATGAGAAATGCTAATTATGGTTAAAAGAGGTTGCCTTCCTAGGTCATGTGGTATCGGGAGATAGTATTAAGGTTGATCCTAAAAAAGATGGGTGTGATTAGGAATTAGCCTAGACCATTGACCCCGTTAGATATTAAGAGCTTCTTGGGCTTAGTAGGTTACTATCAGAGGTTTGTGAATGGGCTCTCTTCTATTGCTTCTCCCATGATCAATGAGTGTGAAAAGAGTTTCCAAACATTGAAAGATAAGCTTATGTCCGCTCCTGTATTGTCACTACCAGAAGGGCTAGAAGGATTTGTTGTATATTGTGATGCTTCAAGGGTTGGTTTGGGTTGGGTGTTGATGCAAAATGCTAAGGTGATAGCGTATGCTTCTAGACAACTCAAAGTGCATGAAATGAATTATCCTACCCATGATCTTGAGTTAGCCACCGTAGTCTTTGCTTTGAATATTTGGCATCACTATTTGTGTGGGGTGCATGTTGATGTGTTCACCGGTCATAAGAGTCTCCAATATGTCTTCACTCAAAAAGATCTCAACATAAGTCAAATAAGGTGGTTAGAACTTGTTAAGGACTATGATTTGAGTGTGCATTATCATCCCGGTAAGGCTAATGTTGTGGCGGATGCTTTGAGTAGGGTCTTGATGGGTAGCCTAGCTCATGTTGATGATGGTGGCAAAGGGGTGGCTAAAGAGGTCCATCGGTTGGCTAGACTGGGGGTCAGGTTGGAAGAGGTTAATAATGGTAGTGTTGTTGTTGTTGATGGTTCTAAATCTTCATTGGTTGAGGAGGTGAAAGATGAGCAAGATCTTAACCCCGTTTTGTTAGAATTGAAGAAGTTGGTAAAAGATGGCAAGGTGGAGGTTTTCTTTCAAGGGGGAGATGTTGTCCTTAGATACCAAGGTAGGTTATGTGCGCCTCGTGTTGATGTCTTGAGAGAAAAGATTCTTGATGAGGCTCATGGTTCTTCTTACTCTATTCACCCTAGGTCTACTAAGATGTATAGAGATTTGAGAGAAATGTATTGGTGGGGAGGTAAGAAGAGGGACATTACCAAATTGGTTTCCGGTTGCCATAGTTTCCAACAAGTCAAAGCCGAACACCAAAGGCCGGGTGGACTAACCCAAGATATAGAGATCCCTACTTGGAAGTAGGAAGATATTAATATCGATTTTGTGGTTGGGTTGCCAAAGACTAGAAAGGGTTTTGATTCTATTTGTGTTGTGATTATAAGATGATGAAATCGGCTCACTTTCTATCGGTTAAGACTACATATGGGTTGAAGATTATGCTAGGTTGTAAATTCATGACTTGGTGAGCTTGCATGGAGTTCCTTTGACCATCATATCAGATTGTGGTGCACAATTCACTTCACACTTTCGGAGGTCCTTCCAAAGAGGTCTTGGAACCAATGTAAACCTTAGTATAACCTTTCACCTTTAAATGGATGGCCAAGCTGAAAGAACTATCCAAACACTTGAGTATATGCTTAGGTCTTATGTATTGGAGATTAAGGGTAGTTGGGATGATCATCTTCCATTCATCGAGTTTGCATATCACAATAGCTATCATTCAAGCATTGGTATGGCTCCTTTTGAGGCTCTCTATGGTAGATGTTATAGATCACTGGTTGGCTGGTTTGAGGTTAGAGAGTGGATTTGTTAGGTTCGGATTTGGTTATGGATGCTATGGAGAAGGTAAGGATTATTAGAGAAAGGTTAAAAATAGCCCAAAGTCGCCAAAAGTCTTATACTGATGTGAGAAGGAGGGAGCTTGAGTTTAATGTTGGTGATTGGGTCTATTTAAAGGTGTCAGCCATGAAGAGTGTGGTTCGTTCCGGTAAGAAAGGAAAGTTAAGCCCTATATATGTGGGTCCTTATAGGGTGATGAGGAGGATTTGTAAGGTGGCCTTCGAGTTGGATTTGCTAGTGAAATAGAATTGGTTTATCCAGTTTTTCATGTATCTATGTTGAGGAAGTGTGTGGGTGATCCTAATGCTATTACACCTCTTGATATTGTGGGTTTAGTTGAAGATATTTGACATATGAAGAGGTTCCAGTAGAGATCTTGGATAGACAAGTGAAGACATTTTGGTACAAGGATGTTGCTTTTGTTAAGGTCCTTTGGAGGAATCAACAAGTCGAAAGTGCTACATAGGAGGCCGAAGCGGACATGCAAAAATGATATCCTTATCTCTTTCATCCTAGTCAAGCCTAAGGTACTAATTCTAAGTTTTCTACGTGATTTTATGTCTCATGTTTTAGCCCCTAAGTCATATCATGCATTCATGTTTATATTGATGAAGTTTATGGTCATTTTACACTTATGTTGAGATTTTGAAAATAGTATTTTAAGTATGTTGTGCATTCTTGTTGGGGATGATTTTTCATGATTATTGTTCTCATATACGTTTCTTTGACATTTGGGGACGAATGTTCCCAAGGGGGAGAGATTGACCCCAAAAAGTGCCCGAAAATGTGCTTTGGAAGTGCCTGGAGTCGTGATTTCTAAATATCTCAAAATTCGTGTGTGATATCAAAAGGCCAACTTCATATTCTTGTTCAGGGGGTCAAATTTAGTGGGAAATGGGTCTAACCATGATTTAAGAGCAACCGTTGAAAATTTTGAAAATCGCAAAAATGCGATTTCCAGTGAGGTTTCTGCACCCCTGGCGCGACGCGCCAAGGGCGCAACTTAGTGTAATTCTGTGCCACTTTTCTTGTCAAGTCCAAGGCTTTTTGCATCTTGGGCCTAGTGTTCCCCTGCGTGAAAAGACCTATACATAGCGTTATTTCACCCTCATATCATTCAAGACATTCACAAATACTCTCTCAAACACTTAGATAATATTTCTTCTCCAAATTTCAATCCCAAAAAATACCCAGATCTTAAGGTTCTCATTCAAGATTCAAGTCTCCATCTCCAATTATCTTCAAGGATTATCCAAAGTCAAGGTATGTGGGTTCCTTTCACCATGATACCCAATCTTTCTTTTACCTAAAATTGTATGATTTAAAGTTGATTCATTCATGGGTCTTACTTATTATGAATTTCATTGCACACTATGTTGGGTTTATGAAATCATGATTGTTTCAGCATGTTTTAAGCTATGAATCTGATATCTATTGTGAGATTTGATGTAAATTATTTGAGGGTTTTACCAAGTATCTATGAATGGTTTTACATTGAATTTTCTAGCATGATTACATTCTTGAATTGCATAATTTTACACTAGCATTACACACCGTCAAGTGTTTGATAAAATATTCGGTTATGATTTCTTGAGGAATTGAAGGTCCAATACATGTCTTATGAGTTGAATGATTGTACGATGATGAAAGGAATGTATGTATATGATATTATCTTTGTAGTGTCGGGAATTGACCAAGCCTCACTCAGGAGGTTATAGGCCGGGGTAACCTTGTTGAGGGTTTGAACCTCGATTGCCTTTCTCGGGAGGTGGTAGGCCCGTGCAACCTTATTAAGGGGTTTGTACCTCGATCACCTTGCTTGGGAGGTGGTAGGGCCGTGCAACCATGTCAAGGGGTTTGTACCTTGATAACCACGTTAGGGGGGTTTGTACTGCATCAACCATGTTAGGGGGTTTGTACTTTATCAACCTTGTTATGGAGTTTTAAGGTCATCAACCAATTGAGGGGTTTGTACCGTATTCGCCTCTCCAAGGATGTAGTAGGCCTTGGTTATTCACTACTAATGATCTCTTCTTATACATGTATTATGTTCTATATTAGCATGATTCTACTTCAAGCATTATTCATACATGTCATATTGCTATATGCTTATTCATTGCCTATGTTATGCATTTTGCTCATGAAGCTTCTCCCTTGTTGCATTGCATCCTGCATACTTAGTACATTCAAACGTATTAACGCATACTCTATGCATATATGATGTCACCGTGTAGGAACCGGAGCCTCGCTTGATCCTCCTCCTCCACGTGGCTAGTACGATCTCTCCCTCAAAGCTAGTTGGTGAGTCCTCCACTTCGGGGACATTGACTTGGATCTAATGCTATGTATAAAGACTCTATTTTCTTTTTATTATGTACTTGACTATGAGGGTGAGCCCTGTTGCTTGTATTGTCCCGCATTAAGTTCTATGGTTAGATGTGTTGTTGGACATGTTATGTTTAATGCTTGAGCATGAATCTCTCTCTTGACTCTTGATATTTATGATATGAAAGTTGTCCCTTAGCCTCGTTTATCCCTATTTACTATCTCTTGTTGTATTTTATTGCTTTCACGACCAAGGATGTGTAATGATATGCTAGGAGGCTTGCTTGGGGTCCCTACGGGTTCCCCATGCGCTGTGTCATGTCTAGGCCTTAGGCTTGGATCGTGATAATTATGGATGGAAATTTTTATAGGTAGCACTATGGTTAACTATTCAATTACCTTCATTCATGTGCACTGCCTATCACCGATATAATTAGTTACTAATTGCATCTTTCGGTCATATGAGAGGTTTGTTGGGTTATTTTTGCTGGTTGTATCTTTTGGGCTCATTGGGGTCAGTTATGTTATTGTTTGATTGTATTCATGTATTTTTGTACTGTGTTGATTGTTGGTTATATGTGGGGCTTAGACATATCTCTATGGTATTCCCTGATTGAATATCTTTTGGTTACTTGACTTCTTTGGAAAGATCTTGTTATGATTAGGTTGTTAGGACATCGTTCTCAAGTATCTTCCCTTATTTCTATCTCTTGCTCATTTAGTCTATTCCATTTTCTTTGTTTACATGTATTATAATATGCTATCCCTTCGTAGTTGTTTGTACTATGTACGTCCCTTTTTTACTTGTTATATATACTTGTGTTATACTCGAAAGTAAGTCGACTTATGCCTATTGTGTATCATTTGCTTTGTACTTATACTACACTTCTGCATCCTACATTCCATAGTATGAGTATTCACTGTTGATAGGCACCTTATATGGACAAAATTTCGAGATTAGGAGAATTTGGTGAACTTCTGGCATCCAGACCTGCCTTTCTTTGATAATTTTGGAGAAGACTAGTCTTTATCTTGCTTTCAGAGAAAATTCTGTATATATTGTAACTGTGTTGCTTCTATTTCTTATTTAGCATTAGTGGCTCGATTACCGGCTAATACCAGGTCACAAAAAATGTTGTCATGTTTATTTTACCCAACCTTTCAATTCTTTTCTCATTTCCTTATATTTCTTTCATGAGTGATAGCTCATTGTCCCTGGTCTCATACTATGGGATGGGATTACAAATTAGTGAGAGATTAGTAGGTACCATCATGACTCTAAAGTTTCGTGGTTCATGACAAGTAGGCTAATTAAATTAGGGTTACAAGTTCTTTTTAAGGGTTTCGAGATGGAGATGGGAAAATAGACTCTAGGAATTTAAATTACAATTCTTTTAATTGATATGAAATAAAAGATCAGGTAAAAATAAACAAGGAAATGAGAGCACATAATCTGAAATACTAAAATATACAGTATTTAGGACAATTTAAGCAGCTAAGTTGGTGAGTACCTAAATTTTCGCCTTGTAGGTAAGAGTTCAATTCCACACTTTATAATCTCATCGAGTGTTTTCCTTTTAAATATTAAAAATGATATTAAAACAAATCATACAAAAAATGAAAATCAAATAATAAATATCGTGAGAAGAAATAGACGATGTTGCCCCATTTTACTAATATTTGAATAATTTGATCAATATTTTGTGATATCTTCAGCTCCTTTCCTTTTTGTGACCAATTTATGATAAAAATTCCTCTCAGGTCTTTATGTTTTAATCCAAACTTTATAGTAAATGGATAAAGGAGAGAAACAAAAGTGAAAAACGAGTTTGGAAATGATAGAAAAATACACCAACGATAATACAATATGATATTGATAAAATCATAAAAATAATATGTAATAATAAAGGTCATATAAAATTACTTTAATCAAATTAGTTAAATTTATAATCATAAACACATGTAGTTTTGTGAGAATTAAAAATGCAACTAAAATTTTTAGAAATAGTTATATTATGATGTAAAATAGAGAATATTATTTTTTTAAAATACAATCTAAGTGATAAAATGTTATGTAAATTTTGAGCAAATTAAGTACAACAAAGTAGGTGATTTGGATCAATTTGTTTTTGTTGCGAGATATTCAATGTTATTGCCAGGCCAAGAATATTTTTGACAATAAGAAAAAACTGATGTAAATATTATTGAACAAAATAAATGAGGGCACATAATATAGAATAGGCTAAAATATATGATATTACGGAGAATTTTAGTAGTTAAATTAATTGACTACCTGAAACTATTTTCTTGTTGGTAAGAGATCGATTCTGCCGTTTGTATCTCCTTAATACTTTTTCTTTTCAATATTAATAATTATAATAAATATGGAAATAAATCAAATGGCATTAAAGAAAAAATAGATGTTCTTACCTCATTTTACTAGTATTTAAAATAGCTATGTCCATATATTCCGCTTTCTTCATCTTCTTTCTCGTTTTGGAAAAATTTGTGATGAAGGTTCTCTCAAATCTTTGATTTCTTTAATCCAAATTTTATAGTGAACGAGTCTAGGGAGAAAAAAATGGCAAGAGGGTTCGAAATAAAAAAAGAACGCAAATTCACATACAAAGTAATAGGACATCGATGAGATTGTTAAGATTTACAAGAAAAAAGGGAGACAAAGAGGAAAGTTGGAGGCGGCAGAAAGAAAACAGAAACGAATTAGGGTTTAAGAAAAATAATTGTTAGAGCGAAATAAATAGTTAAATTAAGGAAGAAGTGTGGGTCATCTGATTAAATTGAATGAACCAGGAGATTAAAAAGATCAAATGGGTTGGGTTCTGGGTTGTTTTATTGGGCCATAACTTGATCATTATTAGTGGCCCAAAACCACATATATTGTAATGATCCAAAATAATTTTTTTATTTAAAAAAAATTATGATGTTACCCTCCCGATAGCAATGCTTCCACAAGTCATGTTTGATTGATTTTGAAAGTTGATTTTTGTAAATATTGTAAAAACTTAGGTTTTTGCTAAGGAATTGAATTTTGAAGTCTTAAGTTTTCTAATTGTGAATTTTTGAGTCATCTAGAGATTCGAGTCCTAGAACAAAATTTCATCAATAATCAGTTTCGAGTGTTGAAGTTGGTCTAAGAGAGTTATCAGAATTAGATTTGGAATTGTTTTGTGGATTGTAAGTTCATAGTTAGAAATTTAGTTAAAGTCTGACTTAAGTTGTCTTGGTCAACATTTGAGTTTGGGTGCTCGGATTAGATTTCTTATGGTTCCATCTGGGAGGTGATTTTTGCACTAGAATAAGCTTCACAAATTCTTAGCGTTTCAGTAGAGATTTGGTAATTCTAGTGCCTTAAAGTAGTTTAGTTGTAACTCATCAGATTCTGAATCTAGGAGATCTCCAAATCAATTTTTGATAATTTCATTGTGTCTAAAAAATTAATTTTAGTAAGATTGCATATGTGATTTGTTTAATGACTCTCTAAGTCATTTTTATTTTCCACATCTTTTTCATTAGTTAGATAATTTCAATAGCAACCCCAAGTCATTTATGACCTGCCGACACTGGTACCTCAAATGCCTGGTCATTCACTTAGAAGTAATGTATTTTCCTTGTTAGAAGGTTGGTTATAGCTTGAAAATGGTTTTTGTAGTAAATTATGGGTAAATAGCTTCAATATCGAAGCCTTTGGAGTACGTTTGTACTTAGTTTTGCATTTTTGCTTTCAGAACTAATCAATAATTGACTTTAGTCAACATTTTTGAAAAACATGCCTGGATGGGAATTTTGACAATATAGTTAGCTATGGAATGCCGACTTTGGTCTAGAACGACCTTTCAGTCAGTTTTCAAGGCTCCGAGCTCATTCTGAGGCCCTCAATATAGGAAATATGGCCTTGGAAAGTGATGCCTACATTTAGTCATACCGATCTCATATGAGAATTTTGACTGCGTCATTGGATTTGGAACGTCAAATTAGATAGGACAACATAGTTTGTTTTTGTAATGACCCTCTTGGTTATTTATGTGGTTTTGTAGGTATTTTGTGGATATGAGCATGCATATAAGTGATCTCAGACCATTGGTGATTTGTTGGGACTGTTGGGATGGCTATTGGTTGGGTTATTTGGGAGTTAGGTGAATTTTTGAGTTAACTGGGAAGTTATACTTATAAAATAATTTTTCAGGTAAAGTCCTAGTAAACAACCTCGAAATAAAATTCTGACAATTCCATTAGCTTCGAAATGATCAAACTAGGTTAGGAGCATGTCCGATGCAATTACATCATGGATTACAAATTTGTCCACCGGAATCAGTTAATAGTTGACTTAGTAAATACCCTTGGGAACAATGCCTAAATGAGAATTTTGATAGCACAATTAGCTCCGGAACATTAATTTTGGTTTAGAATGACCACCCATCGTTTGATACCAAGGACGTCGAATGTGATTTGACCCTCCAGGGTTTTTGGTCAAAAATTGCGTATAAAGAAGTGAGACCCTCACTTTGTCGTAAGAAGCTATGTTTGGAATTCCAACCACATCATTGGATCTGGAATGTCAAAGTCCATAGGGTTACATAGTTTGTTTGCGAAAATCAGAGTTCAGATGAGCCTGAAACGACGAAAAAGAGATTGAAAGATTAATGGAAGGATAGGGAGACATGTGGCCAATTTTGGGGCTTCCATGTGGTACGGTCAAGCAT